>JBBPJN010000042.1:0-36153 GCA_038088755.1 Boletus aff. separans
CGTTTCGAGCGACGCGAAGGCGTTGCCTGGGTCGACATGGTGGACGCTCAAGCTCAAGCTGACATCGGCGTTTCAAGTGCGTGACGGACGCGTCTGTCACGCGTTTCAATTGAGACACTAGCTCGGGTAAAAACGGTCCATCGTGATCTTTATCCGCCGACACGACCAGCTGCGGGTCGCTGGTGAGCAGCACTGTCGATGAGTCCACACCATCGCTTCATTCCTTTTGCAGACCATCATGCTCGTCCTCCACGGATCGTCCGCGCTCACAGAAACAAGGCGTCGAACCCTTCTGCGTGACATCCAGACTATAGATCGCGACATCCTGTCTGTAGATGCTCTATTCATTTATCTCATCAAGTGCCGGACGTACACGCTCGAGCAGGAGCTCAGAAAAAGTCATTCGTCTCACGGCAAATCACTCGCTGCCCTTCTCGACTACGGTGACAATGTTCAATTACCAACCACAGAGGACACCCTCCAAAATGGCCAAAACGTTGTCTACGTCATCCCAAGAATAGGCTCCATATCTCCCTGGAGCAGTAAAGCAACAGATATCGCAACCATCTGCAATCTCGGAGAGCATGTCGAGAGAATCGAGCGGGGTATCGCATACGTTTTCCATTTGAAGGAGGGCAGGACGTTAGACAACCTGATGGTCTCCCAGATTTCGCATCTACTCCATGACCGCATGACGCAATCCATCCAACTCTCTCTACCTCATGAGGACGTTATATTCAAGCATCAAGATTCCAGCCCTTTGCGGATAGTCGAGTTGACAAGCCAAGCCGATGAAGCGATGGACCCAGCCGCTGCCAGAGAACGTCTCTCTGCAGCCAACAAAGCACTGGGCCTTGCCCTCGCATCCGACGAAATCGATTATTTAATTGATGCATTCGTTGCTGGAGCCTCTCCGTTCAAGCGCAACCCCACCGATGCAGAGCTCTTCATGTTTGCTCAGGTTAACTCGGAGCACTGCAGGCACAAGATTTTCAATGCTTCCTGGACCATCGATGAAATCCCTCGCGATAAATCACTTTTCCAAATGATCAAGAACACCGAGGAGAAGTGCATGAACAAAGCTATCTCTGCCTACTCCGACAACGCGGCTGTCCTAGGAGGTTCTACCATACCAAGATTTGGGCTCTGGACCCAAAGATCCAGAGAAGCACAAGTCTGTACCTCGGAAGAGTTCGCGCCTAATCCCATCCTTATCAAAGTCGAGACCCACAATCACCCGACGGCGGTTTCTCCCTACCCGGGAGCGGCAACAGGTTCCGGTGGGGAAATCCGTGACGAAGGCTCCGTAGGCCGAGGATCCAAGCCCAAAGCTGGCTTGACCGGCTTCACTGTATCCAATCTCCGTATTCCAGGTTATGAGCAACCATGGGAGACTGACTTTGGTCGGCCGTCCCACATTGCATCTGCCCTGGAAATCATGATTGATGGTCCACTTGGTGCAAGCGCGTTTAACAATGAATTCGGACGACCAGCCCTTGCCGGGTATTTCCGCACGTTCTCGGAGTCCGTACCTGCCTCAGAGGATGGGGCAAAGGAAATCAGGGGTTACCACAAACCTATCATGATTGCTGGTGGTTACGGAAACGTACTACCGAAGTTCGCGAAGAAGTCAACTATCGAACCCAGCGCAAAGATCGTCGTGTTAGGAGGTCCTGGGATGCTAATTGGTCTGGGAGGCGGAGCTGCGTCCAGCCAGATTTCCGGCGCTAGCTCTGCAGAGCTTGATTTTGCATCTGTGCAGCGAGACAATGCGGAAATGCAGAGACGGTGTCAGCAGGTTATTGACGCTTGTGTGGGCTTGGGAGACGGAAACCCGATTCAGAGCATTCATGATGTCGGCGCAGGCGGACTATCCAATGCCTTGCCCGAGTTGGTGCATGATTCTCGACTCGGAGCGACATTTGAGATACGAGACGTTCTTGTCGCGGATAGCTCTATGTCACCGATGGAGATCTGGTGCAACGAGAGTCAGGAGCGATACGTACTTGCCGTTTCCGCGGAGAAGGCCGGTGTCTTCGAGGCGATTGCGGATCGAGAACGGTGCCCGTTCTCCATCGTTGGTCACGCTACGGAGGAAGAAGTACTGACCGTCACCGACCGCCTCCTCGGCCAGGATGTTATCAATCTGGAAATGACCACCCTCTTTGGCAAACTGCCCCGTATGTCCCGGAAAGACAACACGCGAAAGGTTGCATTCAATAACTTTGACACGTCCCTATCCACGTACCTCCCCAATGTCACGGACCCTATCTCAGCCGCAGTCGATCGCGTACTTCGCCTTCCATCCGTTGGATCAAAGTCATTCCTAATCACTATCGGAGATAGGTCCATCACTGGTCTAGTTACGCGTGACCAAATGGTTGGCCCTTGGCAAGTCCCTGTCGCTGATGTTGCTGTCACCCGGTCCTGCTATAGTTTTGAGGTCCTCGCCGGAGAAGCTATGGCAATGGGAGAGAGAACTCCCGTAGCTCTCCTCAGTCCTGCCGCATCGGCGCGCATGGCAATTGCTGAGTCTTTGACCAACATCGTCGCAGCCTCTATCTCGGATATATCTCTGGTCAAGCTAAGCGCGAACTGGATGTGCGCTGCGTCAAAGAGGGGAGAAGGTGCGGGATTGTATGAGGCGGTCACTGCTGTGGGTTTGGAGCTTTGTCCTGCACTCGGAATCGGTGTACCCGTCGGCAAAGACTCGATGTCCATGTCGATGAAGTGGAAGCAGGGGAACGAGGAACGAGAAGTCAGTGCGCCTTTGTCACTCATTGTGACTGCATTTGCACCCGTAGATGACATTTCCGCAACTTGGACGCCGCAACTCCGCGCGGATGTTAGCGAGCCTACCGTCCTTGTGTTTTTCGACCTCGCAGAAGGGAGGAAGCGTATGGGTGGATCGGCGCTGGCGCAAGTGTTCAAGGAGATCGGATCGGAGGCACCTGACGTCGTTGATCCTTCCGTGCTCAAATCCTTCTTCAGTGGCTGCCAGGCTTCCAGAAGAGCAGGGTTGGTCCTTGCTTATCATGATCGCTCTGACGGTGGCTTGTTTGCTACCCTTGTTGAGATGTGCTTCGCGGGACGAATTGGTGCAGACATCACACTTGATCCATTAGGTTCCTCTGGAGAGGCTGTTGCGATGCTGTTCAACGAGGAGCTTGGTGCTGTGATCCAAGTGCGCAAGCATGCAGTTGACGAGTTGAAATCTACGTTCGCCAGCGCAGGTTTCCCTGTCACATCGATCTTCGAGATTGGTAGCGTGAACGAGGATCCCGCCAACCAGACTTTTGTTATCCGGGAAAATTCTAGCATATTGTTCTCTCGAACCCGAGGACAACTTCAAGAAATCTGGTCGGAAACGTCGTTCAGGATGCAGAGCCTTCGCGATAACCCTGCGGCTGCGAAGCAGGAATTCAACCTCATTGAAAACCCAAACTACAAGGGCATATATTACGAGCTCACCTTCGCATATAATACATCCCCTATCCGCGATCTGGCGCACCGTCCAAAGGTCGCCATTCTGCGAGAACAAGGTGTCAACGGCCATCTCGAAATGGCCTGGGCATTCGCCTCAGCTGGCTTTGATGCCATTGACGTACATATGTCCGACATCCTAAGCGGCAGAGTTTCTCTAGCCGACTTCCGTGGGATGGCCGCTTGTGGCGGATTCTCTTATGGTGACGTCCTCGGGGCCGGAAAAGGCTGGGCTCACTCAGTTCGTCTTAACGAACTCGCAAGAAGAGAGTTCAAACAGTTCTTCGAGAACGACAATACATTCACACTTGGCGTGTGTAACGGATGCCAGTTCCTCAGCCACCTCCGTGAACTGATACCCGGTGCGACCAACTGGCCCGATTTCAGGCAGAACGCTAGCGAGCGTTTCGAAGCGCGGGTCTGCATGGTCCAGATCTCGCAAAGCGACACCACGCGGCATTCTGTATTCCTCCACGACATGGCTGGCTCCAAACTCCCCGTCCCTGTCGCGCACGGAGAGGGACGGGTATCGTTCGCGGGGGGCGACTCTCAGCTGCACGCCTTGCAGACTGCAGGTCTCATCGCTACGCAATATGTGGATTCTGATGGATTGTCGACTGAGGTGTACCCCATGAACCCGAACGGGGCGGTTGATGGCATCGCTGGCGTACAGACACTGGACGGGAGGGTGCTTGCGCTGATGCCTCACCCCGAACGGGCAATCACACTGGAGAGTAATAGTTGGTACCCACCTACATTCTCGGATGCTTGGAATGGTGTGGGTCCGTGGTTCAAGTTGTTCCAGAGTGCAAGAGCCTGGGTAAATTGATAGTGAGTCATTTCGCCTCGTAGGCATTTCAAGAGCTTGATGTATTCTGACAGAAGACAAGCTTTCAAGATTCTGACGTAGGAATACTCAACGTTGTAAGCTACCCAGAAGCCTGATGTGTGTCGTCAGACGTATATTTCGGATTTTTGCTAGAAAAGATTGTTGTCTTGCAAAGTAACAAAGTATGGTTCAGTGGGCGTACAAATGTACTGTCTGGTTGTTTACACATGTTGATGAAAACCACAACAAACCAAAATAACGCGGGTTTCGTGACTCGTAATCACGACGCGTACAGTGATACTGGGCCGCCAAATTTTCGCCCTTCCAATACCCTCTTGAAGCACACAGACTTTAACATGAGCGACACTGCTCTATTCTTCGCTGTGTCAAATGATTCAGATCCATCGTCTGCGGCACCTGCAGAAAAAGTCCAGCATTCGGAAGACGACGTTGTGCACGTGGACCTTGCAAGGTCAACTCAGCCGGAAGTTGCTTCGAGTTCGTTCCAGCAAGTCCGTGAAAAAAGACTATTCTTTCCTGATAGTGACGATGAGAATGTTCCAACTTTCGAAGCTCCACCAAACACTGTTGCTGCGATGCCTCCTTTAGCAGCAGGTGCAACCGACGACTCTGGAAGCGATCTCGAGCTTCCCTCCATCGAAGAGGTCTCATGTGCATCGAGCGTCATCAGTATGTCTTCCGTGGTTTCGAGGGACTCCTCTCCTCTCCCTCAAACCATCATTCGATCCTGCTCGCCTCCAACCAAGAGAAGGCGCCTTTCATTGTCTACACCACCAAAACCTGTCATCAAATCTGACGGCACATACTTGGGTACTTTCCTAGTCTCCAACGCTTGGAGCACAGTCAAGGGCAAAGGTTACATTAAGCCAGGGGACGAGATCTTGATTGAACGGGACAGTCCTGAGGATATCAGTGGCATAGCGACAACCTCAGTCAAAGGAAAGAAGAAGCAACTCACTCTCAAGGCGATGCTAAGGTCACAGCCAGTCAAGAACGTGAAACGGAAGACGGATACAATCGTCCGACTTACAAACGGAGGGGGGTTCGGTAAGTACTTTGTTGTGTAATGACAACAAGTTGTGTGACCGAGAGTCGAAAGAATTTGGCCGGCTACCGCAAGACATCGCTGGATGGGTATCAAAGTTGTTGGACATGGGTGATTTCATTCCTGTTGCCCATTTCTCGTAGTAATATTCATATATCCACCCAGGTCTGATTAGCTTTAGGGGAAGTACAATGGTCGACTGTCCGCCTGTTCTCTACTCAGGTGCAGACGTGATCGTCTCCCTTTCCGTTTACATATCCGCTTCGGCCTTCAAACCCGTCAATGCATCGGACGCTTCCATACACCCAAAGGTGATGTTTGGGCAAGGAAAGGAGACTGATGAAGAGCAATCTCTCCGCGAACGAAAAGCTGCACTCCTAGCCTTATTTGATGCCATCAACCTTCGACCGCGAGCTGGTGCACGAGCTTTGACCGGCGACCAAATTTCCGGTGGCGGTGAACGGCAAAGTGGCAAGTCCGCACAGGGACCGGCAGGGACAAAGAAGACGAGGACTGAAATAGTAGGTGACGGAGAGGAAATTGAAGTTGAAGAAGGCGAAGAACTGTCTGACAATCAACTGGACCTAATTTACCGAAAGTGATTGAACTGTGTTTCCTTGCACAGCACTGTCTGATTTCATATCTACAGGGCGCAGAAACACGACCAGGCCATGGAAGAAATGGATCCTCCACCGACATTCACCCTCACATTGAGGGGATATCAGAAGCAAGCGCTAACGTAGGTCAAGCCTCGCATGCCCAAATTGTGTACTTACCGTAGAGCAGGTGGATGCACTCTATGGAGTCGGGTGAGGTCTCCGCAAGAGAGGCGACATCCATGCATCCTCTATGGAGCGAGTGAGTCTTGAGCTGTCTCCTAAGGCTGTGCATCATGTCAACTCTTGAGATATGTGTTCCCTGCCGAACCGTGCAATGGATTAATCGATCTAACTGAGGACGATAAATCATTATATTTCAATCCTTTCTCTGGCGAGCTCAGCTTGGAATTCCCCAGGGCTGAGCATAAACTGAAAGGCGGAATTTTGGCGTAAGTCCTTCTCTCGTATTATGCTTGACCATCAGATTATAACCCTTGCAGAGATGGTAAGCGTTGCCACCTTTGCTGATATAGACTGATGATCTAGCATAATATGTCCAATAGAAAGTGAGCACCAAGCGAATCACACGGTTTATCGGACTGACCTCTATTCGCAGTGGGAATGGGCAAGACAATCATGATTTCAGCGTTGATCCACACCAGTAAAGGACCAGAGCCTATCAATGACGTTGGCAAGGAATCTACCCGTGGTCGTCAGTTGAGACTGGACAACGCGTTCCGTGCCGTTCCCCTCAACCAAATAAAACGACCAACAAAAGGCCCCTCCGCTACTTTGATCGTTGCTCCGACATCTCTTCTCTCGCAGTGGGCTGATGAATTGGAGCGTTCCAGTGCTTCTGGCTCAGTGAGAGTTATTGTCTGGCATGGACAAAATAGGTTAGATCTCGACGCCTTCGAGACTGAAGAAGACAGCGACGCAGGCATACCTATCGTCGTTACTTCCTACGGCGTCTTGGCTTCTGAGCATTCTAAGCTTGAAAAGTCCAACGGTCAATCGTCTGTCTATCAAGGTAATGTTTAATTTCCTTACTTGACTGGCTACTAACTCGCCATGGTAGTCGAATGGATGAGGGTCATTCTGGACGAGGCACACCACTGTAAATCAAGAACGAGTAAAACTGCCCGTGCTGTCTACGCACTTCGAGCAAGGCGGAGGTGGGCCGTGACGGGAACACCGATCGTGAACAAGCTCGAGGATCTTCACTCTCTCTTGTGAGAGATAGCTTTTTTTGTCGGATTTTCATGCTCACTCCCAGAGCAGGAAATTTCTGGATTACAATCCCTGGTCATCTTACGCCTTTTTCCGCTCGTATGTTTTAATGTTTGACAACCTCTTGATCACCACTAAAGGAGAGTTCTAGGTTTATTACGTTGCCATTTCTCGCTCGCGACCCTAAGGCGATTGAGATAGTGCAAGTCATCTTAGAGAGTGTTTTACTCCGCAGAGAGAAGAATATGCGGGACAGCGATGGAAAACGGATCGTGGAGTTGCCCCCAAAGGAAGATACGATCGAAACCCTTCACTTCTCCACCGCAGAACAGAAAATTTACGACTCTATATATGATACCGCCAAACGAAGCTTTGATCAACTTAATGCCAAAGGACTAGTCGGCAAGAATTATACCCACATTCTCGCCATGCTGATGCGGTCCGTTCTCGACAGAGCGTCCACTTCCTATGACTAACAGTCAATTTCTCAGCCTACGACGTGCCGTATTGCACCCGGATCTTGTCGTAGACCCCAAAGAGCAAGCTAACGAAGCGTCCCCCGGACCAAAATGTATGGAAATCGATGCTTTCATACACGAGGTCGCCGAGCGGCAAACTCCTGATACTTCAAACACGTCCTTCACGAAGAACGTATTATCCAACCTTGCGGCACCCGAGACAGATGAATGCCCTATCTGTCTTGATGTGATGGAGAGTCCAGTCATCATCCCCCATTGTTTGCATCAGTGGTAAGGATAACTTACTCCTTGTGTCACCTGTAACTTATATTGTTATTAGCTGCAAAGATTGTATTATTTACTATCTGACTGCTTGCACCGAGCGAAACGAAGAAGGACGCTGTCCTTCTTGTTCCCGCGGCCCCATCAAAGAAAACGAGTTGATAGAGGTTCTGAGACCCAAAACCGAAGATGAAATGAAAACTGCACCAGCTCTTTCAGGAGAAGACAAAGCCACGGAGGCCATGGGTGCACCTGGGGTTGAGCTACGTCGCAATAACTTCCGCTCGTCTACAAAACTCGATGCTTTAATTCAAAGCCTGTGTGAGTCGTCGTTTAGTTCCTTGACAACGGGCGATGGTTATGGCTGTCATATAGGCCGCCTGCGAGATCAAGATCCATACTTTCGCGCGATCGTTTTCTCGCAGTTCACTTCGTTTCTCTCGCTCATCTCCGCAGCTCTTGACCGCGAACGCCTCGCTTGGTACCGCTTCGACGGTTCCATGGACACGAAAAAGCGTAGCGCAGCAATAGCCGAGTTCAAACAAAATGAGCGCAAGCCAAAAGTTTTGATTGTCAGCCTGAAGGCTGGTGGGGTTGGGTTGAATGTAAGTGTTTGTCTCGAGAGACATAGAATCTACTCATCACACAAACAGCTTACCTGTGCTAATCATGTCTTCATGGTAAATTTTCAGTGTTCTTTGCAACGCCATCCTAACGCTGATTCTAGATGGACTGCTGGTGGAATGCGGCAATCGAGAATCAAGGTATATTCTCACTGAATCGCGCTCACGCGAAATAACACCCTCCACAGCGATCGACCGTGTCCACCGCATTGGCCAAGAGAAGACCGTCTACGTCAAGCATTTCATCGTAAGACAGTTTCACTCCGTATGCCTCCAAGATTGATGTTCGTTCAGGTCGAGAATACCATCGAAGGGAATATCCTGGAAATCCAGAAGCGCAAGACCGCGATCGTGACGGAAGCATTTCGAGGATCGAACAAGTCAGGGAAAGCAGATCCCGAGAGCTTGGAGAACCTTAAGATTATCTTTGGTGATAATTAAGACTGGTAGAACTCGAGGTATAACACAGAAAATATCCTTATGCCATCAATTAATAGAGCCACAAAGCGAGCGGACTGGGGGTATACAGAACCGAGTCGTGTTTTCCAAGATGAGGATAGTCCAGTGGGACGAAGGCACGTTTTGCGGAGTAGCCAAGTCTTAGGACGTGACAGAGATGTTACACACGCGTGACTTTTGTGACGCTTGGGTGATTGCTGTGTTGCTGCGAGCTGTATCAGTTTCTTGATTCGCGACGACCATGACCACTGTGTCGCCCTTTGCTCGAAGCAGCGCGTTCGATGAGCCCCGCCTTGGGGCGCGTGAGCAGACCGTGTGTACCCCTCGATCCATTCTCTGTCCCCCCTGAATGAACCCGAGCAAGCGCCTTGCAGATCGAAGAAATGTACAGCGTTCCAGAGAGTTTTCTGGAAATTGAAGTTCGCAATCCTCAAACGCACGGTAAGCGGGTATTCTTTTCTCATATCTTCGACATCGTAGCTGATGCTTGCCATAGGATTTGGTCGGAAGATGTTTACCGACTACGAAGTCGTGTGTAAAGTACGTTCCCAGTGAATTGTGTTTTCGAACCCGAGCACGTATCGATGACTTAGACCAACATACCTGCCTTCAAATTACGCCACTCCCTCGTGAGACGTCGTTACTCTGACTTTGAAGCGTTCCGTGATATCCTCGAGCGGGAGTCCACTCGTGTCAACATTCCTCCCCTCCCTGGCAAGGTCTTCACGAACAGGTTCTCTGATGAGGTCATCGAAGCCCGGAGGGAAGGACTTGAACGGTTCATTAGCATCGTTGCTGGTCATCCTCTCCTGCAGGTGCGATATTCCAACCCCACTCTCCGTCATACAGCTCTCACATTTCCCTCATCGCCTCTAGACTGGTAGCAAAGTCCTTTGTGCATTCTTGCAGGACCCAGGCTGGGACAAAACCCAGTGGATATAAATATCTCGTCTCGCCACTGCCTACCCCCTACCCAGCTAACATTGCCGCCCCAAGATGCCCAGGTCTTTTTACCATGTACCACTGTCGTCGTTTGATTCTGCGCTTGGTTTTTCTTGTACAATCATGTTTGTTGCCTTGCAACTTTCGTCGTTTTTCCTGATGTTCAGGTTATGGCACCGAAACTCATAGTATGCCTCAGGTACACAAAAGTATCAGCTATAGAACCTTTTTTTCTTTCTCTTCTATTGTGCGTTCATGGACGACAATGTCTATAACGGACCTGAGGCTGAGTCAGTCCTGTCAGAAAAAGGCCTCGCCTTCACTGCTTACCGTAAGTTCACCGCATACCCGGTCTCGATGTCCGTTAGCGTGAGCATGTGGATGGAATGCACGCCAGGAGAAATGGCAAGGAAATCCATGCGGACAGATTGACAAGTAGACGGCTTGAGCGGCCTGTAAAGCGAAGATCTTCAAAAACTTGGACGAATAAGAAATCAAGTTCCCAGCTCACCCGACCCTCACTCGGTTCTGCAAGGGTAAGATGCCAGAAGGGGCCACTGAGGCCTTGAGCTCCTCCAGGATGCCTTTTCCTTTGCATCCCGGCGTGGCCATATTCTGTTCTGTTTTCCGGTGTCGCCTATCCGCAGTTGGATAGCTAACCTCGAACCTTCTGGTCCACGAACTCTGATTGTAGACGAAGATATCCAACGTGAATTGCTCCGATGGATATACCTTCCTCTGTCCTAGCGAATAGCTGTCGCCCGATTCAGCAGGCAAGAGGCCCACGGAGACGACAATGGGCTCGCCCGACGGCACCGGAAAAGGGTCCTGCCGACCGTTAAACTGAGCGTTCAGCACGGTCGGAAGCGGCGTTTGCGGCACCGCACCCGTCCATCCCATCCCCTTCTCCCGCTTGATCTCGACGCTCGGCCCGGAATACCCTTGTTGACTCCCAAATGCCTGGATGTGTGGTGTATTGACTGGCATGCCTGGCGAGAACGCGGGGTACGCGGGCGTAGGCGGTGTGGTGAATGGCTGCACCGGCATTTCAGGTGGAGATACATTGATGTTGGACCCAACTGCTCCACCTGGTGGCGGAGGTGCCATTCCAGAGGTGGTGGCCGATCGATCGAATGCCTGAAGCGCAACAGAAGGAGGGGTGTAACCCGATGTTGGAGCAGTTGTACCACAGCCTCCGTGGTACTCGCGAGGCAAAGAGAGACGATAGTTGGCGGAGGGGTTAATGGCACGCATGGCAGTAATGCCACCGGGAAGTGTGTGTCGTTTTCCTGCGACTGCTTGAGTGGGCGCTCTGGGTGTACGGGACGAGACGAGAGATGAGAAAGCGGTACGGCCAGGAAAGGGTGAAGCGGGCTCGGGGAGGGCACTGCGTCCTGCGGAGGTCTCGTGGAAATCTACAGGTTCATCACGAGGCCTAGATGATAGGTCGAGAATGCAGTTCCACCGGGAGGAGAAGATTTGCGTCGGGTAGGACAAGACGTTGTTTTCATTATTGACTTCGCTTGTAAGGTACGGTCGACCGTAAACAGTGATTGTCACTGCCCTCTGTAAATCGCCGTCGTCGTTGGTACCCCGACCCCTCAACAAGAGGTATTCTTGATCGTTTGGTGTGCTCCAGAAGGACACAACGTAGAGGAGGTTGTACTGCTCCATTGAACCTATCAGAAGAGGAAAGAGGCGGTTCTCGATATCCGAGTCAAAAGCACTCTCTCCCCATCCGATCAACCTTGCAGTTGCACCCTCTCCGCCGACCTTCACATCCAATCGCTCGAGCGAGAAACCCATAGTACCTGACTCTCCAGAGTTCTCTACCTCGACGCAGAGGATCACTGTGCGTTCACTATTTCCAGCCTCCCGTTCTTCGTTCCCACTTTCGAAATCATTGCGGTCATCGGCGCCTTGATCGCATTGGGAAGTAGGAAAGTTCTTCGGCAGCAAGACATGAGGAACAAATACAGTACGCATTCTGACACGAAACCCAGAGACAGTCTGCAGGATTTTGCGGTAAGATTTTCGCAGAACATGATTTGGAGTCTGTTTGAAGGCTGAAAGAGAGCTCCGAGTCGGTGGGGATACTGGAGGAAGTGCAAAGTGTCGTTGGCGAGTGGTATTTCCTAGTCGAGTTGATGGGAGATGGAGCGGCTCGGAGTCAGATGAACTGGAACCTACTATGAAACAGACTTAACAATTATATGCCATAGGTCGTGAAGTACTGACGCACCCAATGTGAGGCCATCGAGTAAATTAATCTCCTCAAAGCCAGTATCTTGCTGTTCCTCGTCTTCTTCAGTATCTTCACCACCCGTCGCGGCTCCCGACTCCAGATGAGAAACCACGCCCATTCTAACCAGGTATGCAATAAACGGGTGTGTTGACTGAGAGAGAGATAGCGCCTTGTCTCGTAATGTAGCATATGCGGTCAGGCAAAGTAAGGGGTCAGGGAAGGGAAGGCGCAAATAGGCTAAAAAGATCAACACGGTCCGCACCAAGACACAAGGATATAGTGGTCTTACACACGATGAATGAAATGTCATAGACGGCAATCCAAGTTCTTTGGGCCTCGGAAAACAGGAGTGCGACCCTCTCCTTTGATTCAGCTGTTGCTTTCTTCGTTCCCCAGATACCGGAAAACAGTAAAGTTCCCTCTGACTGCACATATTTGCGGTCGCTTTCTGTAGTGGACGGGATCGGATTCGGAGTGTTAGGTGGAAATATCGAGGGATGAAGCGAAGACGGGTGCCCTTTGACCATGGACGACGTGCGAGGGGGGACAAGAGTAACGGTCTCTGGGACATCTTGGTTTGGCGTTTGGGAGATGTAGGTCGCTTCTAGCGATACTTGTACATGTCTGAGCAAGTCCACGAGAGACCGCGGAGGATCACGGCAACCATGTGTGTTATCGAGGGATGGATGCTTGATGTATATCACAAGAAGCATATTCAACTGCTCATCTAGTAGATACCGGTGAGCTTCGGTGGGGTGCAACGACGAGTATACGATGCACCTTACCGAAGAAAGCCTGCTTTCTCTCCGCATGAGGTTGCTTGACGCTCGTGAGCCATTCGTCGGCGTCGACGGTGTCTTCTGGAAACGAAATCGATGTATCCGGTGTAAAAACCTCAAGCACACAAGAGCCAAAAATTGTCTCGAACGATTCCCCCGAAGCCATAGCGCAACCTGGCGACCGTCGATAGATTCAAGAACCCTACAAGCCTGATCAATACCCAGCGTGCCCGACTTGCTGTAATCGATAAATTGACCCACTGGCCTTGCTTCGTAGGAGGGCGGAGGCGTTGTTTATGCTCGTTGTACGAATGCCTCTAAAGTACATAAGCCAAGTTGATTAGATGTTCTTTCGTCCCACCATGCAATCATTTCCACCTCCTGAACTCGCCTCTCACGTCGGCCTTGTACTAATCACTGACGAACTTCAGGCTCCTGCAGATTTTCTGATCCACAAATTTCTGAATCTGCGCCTAAAGGATTCAAAGCGGTCTCGGTGTCTCCTACTCTCCGTCTCGGAGGACATTGAACGAATAAGATCAGTGGCATCCAAGTCAGTGCGTAGAGAGTAGCATCTACTTGACGATATACTGAGGATGTCACGAAGAGCTTGAACATCTCACAAAACACGAGGTTCAAGTTCATTGATGTCTACTCGCACCTCGACGAATCTGAATCAGAAGCGTCCGACGTTCCTGACACGAGTTCGAGAGACTCGAAATTGAGGCGCATTTTTGATCTCGTCTCCGCAGAGCTGCGATGTGGGCAGGATAACGATGGAAAAAGTCTTGTCATTTTGGACGATGTCGCAACCCTTGAGTGGCTTGGATATTCCGTTCTGGAGTTGTCACGGCTTTGTCGTGCACTACGAGCATTGTGTCTAAAGGTAAACCATACGTTATCCTTTTAAACATGCTCATTGAGAGACGTGGGCCTGCCAGGAGTCTGCAACCTTCTTGATACGACATCACGTCCTCAATCGATCAGAACCTGACACGCTATTCCGACATCTTTTGCAGCTGTGCTCCTACCATGTGGAAGTAAGACCTCTATCGAGCGGCCGAAGTGGTGCCGTGAGTGGCGAGGTGAGTGAGGTTCTTCAGACCCTGATCTAGGCGAACAAAATCCAATATATACCACGTAGCTTTGCCTACATCTGGGTCCTGTGGAGAGCAAACCCTTATATCCTCTGATCACCCGTTCTGCTGCTTTGCAATACCGGTTGACGGACAGTGGTGCCATGTTTTTTAACAAGGGCACTAGTGAAGGGGTGCTATAGGATATCTTTCGGTCGAAAGTTCTCGTGGTCAGCATCCTTGACGTGTGCGACAACGTCGACCTCCGCCGCCGGTTCACGGCTTTTGGCCGCGTCGATCGATTAGCCAAGAACCTAGTGGGTAGCTTGATTACGCTGAGCATGGATCTCGTGGCAGTACTCGAGAGACAATGCATGTCCGTCATGTCATGTTTACTATGATATATAGTTACTCATACCACCGAACTCCACAAACGTTGTCATTCATCACAAATGACACCCAATCGCTCCTTCAGGCTCTCCTCCGAGTACGTGACCCCTTTCAGAGCTCCCGCGTACATGTTCCACACTACTTCCCTGTATCCCATATACCCATCCATCACTGCCTCTTTCACGTGCATGAGCAGCACCGACACCGACCGGTTGTCCTCTAGGTATAACCGGAGCTTGGTCACGGCTCCCCTGAGATCGCGTTCGCACGATTCAACAAACCTTGCATGTAACTCTTCAGCCTTGGACTGGCGTGCCCACTCTTGTTCAGTGAGCAGCGGAACTGGTCCCGGTGGGTTCGTGAGCGGTGTCGCTGTACGGGACGTGTTGAAGGTCCGCACGCGATCGATCCATTCTTGCAGAGGTTCGCACGGACCCTTGGCGCAGAGCGAGATGAGGTTTTGACACGCGCGTTTGAGATCTTGGTCGATCTCCTGAGAGAGTGAAAAACAATCGGCTTCCAGTGGATCTTTTGGCTGGGTGTCTCGACAGCGGCTTACATGTCTGGCGTCCGTCATGCTCTCGTACCCACGGGGCATGCCAAGGGACGCAAAGAGCGCGTCGGGAAGCAACGCAGTCGTCCTGTTGAAAATGGAGGCCAGTGCGTCTGCGTATCCAACGTCAACAAGGCTTCGAGTTATGAGGAAGCAGGTGATTACCGGTCACACCACCTTGGCCTACTTGCCGCTGGGTGTCCCTCCCAGCCAAGTCCAGATTGTTCGCAACTTCTTTCAAAATCAGAAGATGCCGAACCAGGAAGAGTTCTCCATCAAGAGTGCTCGCAGGAGCGTTCCGTTGCCCGATGATGGCACTCGACGCTACGAGCGATTGTCTGCACAGGCTCACGGCTTCCTGAGCAATGTCTTCAAATATCGCAGGCTGGAAAGGGACGTGAACTGTGAAAGCTACAGGGTGCACTGAAGTATTACCTTGACGAAGTCGTGCAATTGGGATAGCACCCAAACAGTCTTTTGCAAGGTGGGATACCACGTCTCCTGCTTATCCAAGGAAGAAAGCTGGAACAACCGACTAACAGTTTCCTTCTCCCTGATGTCAAACTGGGATGTAGGTTTTCTTGCAGCTGCAGTTGTTCATGAGCCTTCTCTGGTCCAAGGAAACAAGGAGCCTCGCACAACGAACCCACGAGTATATCTGGGTATGCAAGATCTTCCGGCTTTGGGACATAGTACCTAATCTCAGCTTGAATTACGCTCTGCGCCTTGAAGAACAGTCTCGTCTGAGCATCTTGGAGGACCATTTGTAGTAGGTGACTGATATGAAGCCTTCCGAGGCCCTTTGGCTTTGGATGATCGAGGTTCACGCTGAGCTCGTCGGGGGCCTCTTCAGGAAGCTCAACGACATCGAGAACCATCAAAGCTTGCAGCACAGTACAAACTTCGCAGAGCGTAGTCAGTCGAGTCTCGTGAAGAATACGAGGCCGGAGGTCGTCGTAGAGGTAATCACAAAGCGTTTCTAGATAGGGGCTACAAATGCCAGTTCTAAATCAAAGACGATGCGTGCAGCAAACCGTACGACTCACTATAATTGGTCCTCACCAGAATCGAAAAACTCGCGGAAGAGATTGAACTCGTCCGTACAAAGCTGCTTCAGATAAGTGCATCCCGCGTTCGTCTATAAAGCAAAGTTTAATGTCAACATTTTGAGATGGAGAATGAGTCTTTACAAGTTCGACGAGCTCGGTGTGCGTTGGATCCAACCCTCGTATTTCTTCCATCAAACGTCCGACCAGGAGAGACCTGCGTGCACTGAAGTAGGCTGAATGGCATTCAGACAAGAGAGCGGAGAGTTCCTCTGGGTGCGCAGCCGCTCTCCGTTCGAGCTCGTTGAGGAGAGGTGCCAGCTGGGGCGTGACGCTTCGAAATCTGGTATACAAGAGATGCATCTGTGCTGTTGTAGATACATCCTACTGGGGTTAACTGAAAACATTTGAGATAAAGGAAGTATTGCTACCTTTTCAGACAAACGCTTGGATACGTCTGCTGTGAGGGCTCTAAGGGAGCCGACAAAAAACATCTTGATGAGTGTCATGGCGCGTGTCATGCATTGCTGGAAGCGCAACAGGTAGACCTCCGCTTCCTTGTAATATCGCTACATATAGATATCCTCTCAGTACCGTGCGTCAAAGCGATGGCGACTAGTAATAGAACGCACATGAGCCTTCAAATATTCGATGCATATATCGACACGCTCGACCATGTACAAGAAGTCAGTTTGCAGGACAAGTGACTCTCCAGGGTGATTAAGCATCCGAGTCGCATGTTCGAGCTCCTGGAAATACTCCAGTCTAGTATCGATCTCGTCCGTGAGGTCAAGCAACTTGTCCTGAGACCCGTCGAAAAGTACATCAGTAAAACGACGCAGGTCTTGCAGAACGACTGACCCTGTCTTCGAGAAGCCGTTCACAAGCATCCTTCAAGCTCCTACCACCCTCCTCGACGCTCCTCCATGCTTCGAGCATGCTGTCCACCTCCTTCTCCACCTCGTCAAGTCGTTCGAGCAACATGTCTGCCGTGCTCAAGTGTTCTGCAACCATGGCCACATGCGCCCTGAAATGGGCCTCCTGACTATGCGCGACCGAACGATCGACTTGTGCGAACCAATCATAGAATTGCTGAGGCGTCTGTATGGGCACCTTGGGATCCAGTGCATGCGACGGCACTGAACGCGTGAATGCAGGAACAGGAGTGGAGGGTCGGGAACCTGATCCGAGTTTAGTCGTCGCGCGTAAACTGGGAGTGGGTGGGTGCGGGGCGTCGTCCTCGACGGCGACCTTTGTGAATCTGAGACGAGTCCCCTCGCACGAGACGAAGCGAGGCTGACTCACTTTTAGAGGAAGGGGCGACATTTCGCTTGCTGCTTTGATGGCAGCGACACTCTTGAGAGCGAGGTCGCTCAAGGGTGCTTTAGCTTCCCATTCTTCGAGGGTGATTTGGGGCTTTGGTTGCAATGTCGGCGTTGGAGGTGCAGCTGGACGACGCTGTGTACTCGACCGAACAGCTGACATTGGTAAGAACCTCGGAGAGATCCCATAAACTCGATCAGCATTCGAGTCGGAGTCGGCTACCCGACATTGAAACTAACAACGAGCAGTGCGTTGGAGACCAACGCCATGTATGGTTAAAGTATGCAGATGTCTCTAGAGTACAGGATTACAAGTATGTACTAATTGTCAGGCTAGTCCATGTGTCGATGTGGATGTGTAAATCAGATTAAAGATCACCCGCATGGTCAACGAGGGGAGGATGCTACGATGCTACGTCTGCCCATGGCGATGGCCCGTCAGGGATAAATGGAACAGAAGGCGATGCCGCAATTGATGGGAGTGACTCTTTGAGAGAGCTGACGGACGAGTTGGCGGTTCCTGATTTCTCTACCGACAGGGATTTCCGATGCAGTCCAGCTAGCGACGGTTTAGGCGCAGGTTCGAGCACAAAATCGGCGATGTGGCCAGGAATCCCGTACAAAGGGGCAGTGGGAAGGGCGACCTCGCCAGTCGGTGGTCCCGGGGTTGGCTGAGGCGATGGCATGTGGAGACTCGAACGCTGATGGAGCGGTGTATCTGACTGATCCGTGCGACAAAAAGAGGTGTCAAGCGAGGCTTTTGCGCTGCGTAAGCGCCCATTCTCTCCTTCAATGAGTTTGAGTGCCTGATGCAGTGCATCTTTCTCCAAGCGCGTCTGGCTCAGCTCTTCTTCCGTCTCAGCTCTTTTCATACGCTCTGTAGCAACCATCTTGTTCGCCTGCGAGAAGTTCAGATGCACATAATTTGTCAGAGGAGAGGTGTCTACCTCTTCAAACAATGCTTGTGACAATGACTCGAGCTCCGCCTCCAGTGCAGCTTTGGCTGCTTCAGCGGCTTTGTGAGCCTGGCGTTCACGCCCGAGCTGTTCTTGCAACTCCTCGATCTCCTTCTCTCGTGCATTTGGCACCAATGATGAAAGAGAAGGTGAAGTGAGGTGTGGGACATGGGGGGAGAGGGCGGGCGATCGAGTGCCTGTCTGCGGATGAACGATAGCTAGAATGCATGTGTCTGTTTGACCCACCACTGCTGAAGCGAAATTTGAAGAAACGGCTTTCCTGGCTCGTCACTGGGGTACTTGGTTGAGTGGAGCCCGTCCATGGGGTGGGAGGTTTGAGACCATTGACGAGGATCGCGGCCGCAGTGGACGGGACGGTAGGTGTCCCCGCTTCGTTCAGGGGACCATAATCGAGGCTTCGAGTGCGGTCTTCAGACTTGTTTTCTGCTTTGTGACTCTGAACCTCACGCGCACTCAGGCGACGCCAACCGACATCCCTCGCACTGCACGGTGTCTCCCTCTTGAGAGCCTCTTCGAGCATCTCATTGTTGGATATGATGAGCTGAAGATTCGACTTTGCGAGATTCAACTGTGTCTCTAGCTCGGTCTGGGTCTTGATTGCCGTCGCGAGGAGAGAAGACTACGAAACAAGACAGATCGGGGGTCGATTGAGATGTCGTCTGGGCAGAGTGGAGTTGGACGTGGGCTCACGAGTTCTTCTACTTTGTTGAGGGCACGGCTGAGGGCACATCGGAGGTCTTCTTCTTGGCCCTGGGACAGCACGCGGCGGGCATCGCGCAGCTCGTCGTCGAGACCCTCAAACACGGCGGACGTGGGTGAACTCTGGTCGTGCTGCGTTGGAGACCGCAGGTGTGAAGATTTTGGGCGGCTGGACAACATGGATGCACGAGAAAGCAAAGCCAAATGGCCATTCGCGGCAGCCTTTGCCTCAGCTGCCACATCAGCTCATCTGCAGTGAGTACATACTTTTGCTTTTGTGTAGACTAATGTGAAAGCGAGCGGACGCGGTAGCCATCCTTTGCACGCCATGGGAGTGCCCTGTCTCATCCTCGCCGCCCGTCTTATCGGTGTGCCAAGTCTGTATGGGAACGTGCTTGCAATTGTTCCTGATCCCATTCGCAGATCCCCACCACTCCACGTGTCGTCTTACCGGGTCCGTCTTCATTTCCTTGCGTCGATACTGCCGGCGTGGAATAATGGCCGCCACAGCTCTCCCATCACCCGAGTGTCGCGCAAAAGCTGTACGATCCTGTCCGTTCGCTGTGATCGTTGTTAAAAATGGCGCTGAAATGCCACATTGATGGGCAACGCGCGGCAGCACATTGCCGGTTTTCTCTAGCTTATTATCCGTGGCCATGTCTCGACCTTTTCACCACACGATTCCCCTCCTCTTGTGACCACCCACTCTTCTTAGCAAGTCCGCCAGTCCGCCATGCCTCCCCCAAAGAAGGTCGAACCTCCCCACAAGCTCACCTTTGCCACCAACAGCCTACGCAATACAACGTTTGCCTTGAACAACGACAAGTTTTACTATGAGATCGTGACCCGGTTCTGGCACCCTCACCTCACCAAGATAAATAAATACGACTATGAGAACCGCGTCGTATCTTGCATCGCCGAAATCGAGTCTATGCCAAAGAAAGACGTCAAGGTCCGTTTCAACACGCCCGATGCAGAGGGCGAGTGGGTTCGGGCTTCAGACTTTGTCAAGTCCGAAGGCGGCAGCGTGTGCGTACAGCATTCGATTTGCTCCACGATAGACGACTTACATTACCATAGTGGTGGTGTGTTTGCAACCGAGGATGGCGTAAAGTACCGCTGGAAGACACACAAGCGTTGCTTGCAGGTATGTAACGCCCCCTCCCCACCGCAAAACTTGGACTGATTCGTTGCGCTCCAGCTTGTAAAAACTGATGATGAAGACAAGGTTCCGATTGCAGAATATCACCCATTCAAACGCCATTTCCTTGTCTTTCGGATGTCTCAGCATGCATGGCTCGAGGTCAAGCCAGAAGCCACCGCCGCTCTCGAGAAAATTATCGGTGAGCTATCTCCTTGAATGGACGGGCTGAGACTGATCCGTGAGTGATCGTCGACAGTGAGTTATCTCATCGTTGAAAGGCGCCGACGCCAAGCCAAGATTCGCGTCAAGTTGGAGCACGAATGAATTCAAGCGCGCGACTTGTTGCGTGTCGTTCAACTCTTAGCCCTCACGCTGTGTCGGTTGCTGCTGTGGAACACAGGCTTCCGCCACCCCAGCCTCAGGAATCCATGTTCAGTGAGGCTCTGTAAATATTGGAATGTCGCTTATGTATATTTCATTACCCGAGTTCGCATACTCGTTCATTCGAATTCCATTATTTTGATATCATCATTCCCTACACTCCATTTCTCGATGCTATGTAGATCCGCCCTGGCTAGATTGCCGGTAGTTAATATATACAACATCTTTAGTTCGAATACCACCGACGGATCTCCCAGCGCATGAAAGCACGCCGATTCGCTTGGGCAGACGCTCTTTGGACCTTTGAGACACTTGCAGCCTTGGGTTGAGTCGGAGTATTTTCGCTTGACGACAGGCATTGAATGTTCGACCGTGAGCAAATTTGCAGCGGGTTGAATACGCAGAATGTGTGAATGTGTAGCTCACGAAGTTTCCACACCGGATGTTACCGACGTTTGTAGCCAGGTCCTAATAAGGCATGATGCCACCAGGTCTCCCCAGGATAAATCAAAAGTGCGTTCGGGGCTACCCCAATCACACATAGATAAGTGCACCCTTCGGGGTTGCACACGATAAAATTGGAACGATACAGAGAAGATTAGCATGGCCCCTGCACAAGGATGACACGCTTTTCCGGAGTGGTAGACCTACGGGTCTCAATATTTATTACTCTTTTTTTGCTTTGAATTCTAAACGGCGTGTTCGCGTCGTTTCTTCATTCCCCTCATTCTCCGTGAACGCATTCACCCTTTTTGAGTGTCAAGATATGATTTTATTTCCGTACATCAACTCCATGGCGGTGGGTATCGTTGTTAGGCATACTGATGTGAGCCTCATGCAAATGACCACTTTTCCAGGGACACCCCACGAAGGAAGTGCCGAGCACGCTGGTGTGCGCAGTCGGCATCCCTTTGAACTGTCATTCATGCGGCGGCACGGTCTGCCTTTGTAGGGCTGAGTTCGAATAGCGCGATACCTCCTGACCATGGTATCATAAGCCTCCGCTGCGCTGACTGATCTACAGTACCGCTCTTTCGCATGCCTGACACTCCCTATGGCTGCCAACTTCTCCAGTGTCCCAGTCCTCGACTTTGCTCTCACCAGCGATCAGGCTCGGAAGCCCGAGTTTATCGACCAGCTTAGACATGCGCTCATCAATGTCGGCTTTCTCTACCTGAAGAACCATACTGTGCCGCACCAAGTCGTCGACGATCTTATCGGGTACATTCCACGTCTCTTCGATCTCCCGCAAGAGGCAAAGGACAAGATTCGCATGGCTAACTCCCCTCATTTCTTGGGGTACTCCAAGCTCGGCGCCGAGTTCACCAAAGGCAAGACAGATTATCGGGAACAATTTGATTTCGCAACCCCACACGACACCAAGTGGAGACCCGGCGCTCCGGAATATCTGCGGTTGTGGGGACCTAGCCAGGTGTGTGTTTGGTCACCTCTCCTCGCTCGATCCGATTTGACGATCGTCCTGGTTCCTAGTGGCCAGACGAACAGCTGATACCAGGATTCCGAGATACCATGGAAACTTACCTTGCTCACGTGCAACAACTCAGCTATCGCTTCATCGGCTTGCTCGCGGAAGCCTTCGGTCTTCCGCCGGATGCGCTCAGCTCATTCTACGACACAGATGAGTTCATGCAGCACAGATCAAAGGTGAGACTAAGACGAGACGAGCGATTCCACCCCACTCGGTACTGAGGCTGTAACGCGCCACTAGATCGTCAAGTACCCAGCCAACGATGGGTCGCTCACCGATCAAGGCGTCGGTCCTCACTACGACGCTGGCTTCCTCACATTTGTAAGGGATCCCTACGCCCCTTTCAAATCACGGTCTAAGCCTAACTCTCGTCACAGCTCCTCCAAGCATCTCCCCATCCCGGTCTCCAAGTCCAGAACCTCTCTGGCGAATGGATCGACACACCTCCCATCCCCGGCACATTCGTCGTGAACATTGGCAAGGGTAAGCAACAACGCTCTGTCCAAGTCCGAATCATCGTCGACCCTAAATAATACTGACGTACCCACCACCTACAAGCTCTCGAATTCGTCACGCGCGGTCTCGCACGTGCCACCTCTCACCGGGTCCTCTCGCCCCCCGTCGGCTCGACGCCCCGCCACTCTGTCCCGTTTTTCCAAAACATCAGTCTGCACGCGCGTCTCGCCGATTCAGTACTCGACTGTACGTCCCCCACCCTTCCCTTTCCGTGTGTCCATGCACGGCGAATCTGACCTGTTCATTCTCCACGCACATGCCCACGCGGTGCGCGCGCTCGCTAACGACAGTCCCGACGGACATTCTGAAACTCAAGGCGTTGAGAGGCGACCCCGCAACGACAGATTGTACGTGATACGCCCTCCCCAATCTAGACCTCACTCGACCCACAGTGCCTCTCCAAGCGGTCAACTTTAGCGAATTTGATCGCGAGCCTTCGGGTAGAGTCAATTTGATCGGCCGCGTCAAGTGAGTACGACCCATGTGCTGCATGTCCGCAACGGCGGTTGGTCGCACCGATCCGCGTTTTACATTTATTGTAACAGGAGCCACCCCGACGTCGCCGAACGCCACTACCCTGACTTGTTCAAGCAATATTTCCCCTCTGGGCTGCCGAGCGCGTATTAGAAACGAGCGTGTATGGGCAATGGGCATCTGAATGGAGAAGCAGAGAATATACTGTACTCCCGATCGTATGCACATTCATATCAATGAAAACAATTGTGACCTGCAACGAGGACGTAACAGCCAGCTTCCGTGGATGCATCCCTCGGTATAAAATGTCCAATATGACTTGTAATTTCATCAGGTTACTGGGGTAATGACACGGCAGTGGATTAGATGCGGGTCAAGAAAGTGGATGAATTGTTAAGAAAAGCAAGTATACAACGATCAGAAAACCCCTGGATATATACAACGTTAGCGTATGCGGGATGGGATGGGTGGGGATGGTGGATATTGGGCCACTGAACGGACAAAGAAGACCAGTGCAGAAAGACAAGCTAGGTCTGCTTGCGCCGCCCAGCGACGTTGAATTGCAAGAGGAGTGTATACAAATGTAAGAAATAGAAATGCAGCATAGAATACACCAAGGCGAAACCACCAGCATGGCGGAGTATCAGAGTACTCGACGCCATCACTTGAAGCTGACGATCAGCCACGACCTGAGCAGCGGGGGTATGTTCTTCGCTACCCGTCGCTGTGGGATCAAGATCATCCTCACGAATCGTCATTGCCGGCTCTATGATAGGAATTTCGGGGACGTCTATCTCGACAGCGGCGGGAATCGCAGATAGTCAACTGGATCCTTCCGGGACAGTGATCCAAGTCGTTTCAGGAGGGGTCGACGGAGGTGGAACATTCTCCTCATCGCTATCCTCGTCCGTGGCGCTCTCACTTTTGTCCTCGTCCTTGGGAACCTCGGCGCTGGGAAGGGGACTAGATTCGTCTTCACTCTTGTCCGACTCGGCCTTGCCTCTGGTCTCTTGATCCTGGAGCTGCTGACGGAGCTTGGTCAGCTCGAGCTCCTTTTTCTCGAGTTCGGCCTTCTCTTTTTCCTTCTCAATCAATTCCTTCTTCCTCTTCTCGCGCTGCACACGAAACGATCAGAGACACAATTTCAGGGATACAAGCGAAACGGTGGAAAGCTCGGGAAACAGAGATCTGCGCCGAGCACTCACTTCGAGCTTTTCCTTGATTTCGCGGGCTTCCTTTTCCTTCTTGAGACGCTCTCTCATTTCCCTCTCACTGACAACCCAGGCAGCCGCCCCTTCCGCTGCGGCTTCAGGTTGCGACTTGTTCCTCAGCAAGTCTACAAGTGGCAGAATGTGTCAGCAATAATTTCTCCCCAACCAACGCACCAGCACACGCCCAAGCAAACTGCCCAAAAGTCCCAAATTGAGAACAGACTCACATCCTTGTAGTGCAGCAACGCTAAATTCGTCATCTGGGATCGATTCCGCAAAATTCTTGGCCAGTTGGGCAAGCTTGACACCATCCAAGGGCTTGGCAGAGTGCTGGCAAGCAGCAATGTGCTCCTCAATGGGAGGCGGGAGATATGCCCGGTTCTTCGAGCCGAATCCATCTGGGCTGGCGATGGATTCAGGCGGCGATTGCGAGTTCCTTGTCGAGGACGCCAAGGAGGAGGTCGACGAAGAGAATGAAGGTGACATGGACCACAAAGTGGAAGAATGAGATGACGGGGACCGAGGTGCTGGCGTTGAAGGGAGCTCGATCCCTTCAAGGTCGCCTTCTACAAGTTCGTCATCCTTGTCGGTCGACGGGAAGAAGTTGCGGAAGAGAGCTTCTGCCTGCCACTTGGAAGCGTTCTTGAACTCGATCCAGACGTCCATACGACCAGGACGCGAAAGTGCGGGATCTAGACGCTCCAGGTGGTTCGTAGTGCTGTGATTGCTGTCAACTTAGTGCCAGAAAAGGAGAAGGTCAGGACTTGCGCAAAAAGGATACGGCCCTCTGCAGCGGCGACGCCATCCAATGCGTTGAGAAGACCGCTCAAACTGAGAGTGTTGACATCCGAGACGTGGTCCTTGGAACGTCTGTGGCGGCTGCTTGACATCGAAGGTTGATCTGCAACAGTAGCCTCCTCTCCGTTGCTGCTGCTTGAATCAGGAGTTCCATTGGAGCTCTTATCACGGGTGACACTGCGAGTAAACGCCGCGTCCAAGTCTTCGAGAAGAACAATGCAGCGGGCGGGGACACGACCCATGAGCGTGGTCAAGGTGCTGTCACTGATCCACGACGAGGACAAGGACAGAGTGTAGATGTCAAGCATCAACTCTCCGGCTATCGCATGGATGAGGGAACTCTTTCCTGATCCCGGAACGCCGTGGAGGAGATAGCCACGACGGAACGGAATACCACGATCGGCGTACCACTGACGAGAGTTGGTTTAAGCAAAAGCTCCGCATAAAGAACAAGCGACACACCTTCTCGGACTTGAGGAAGTCACGGGCATCGTTGAGAAGCATCTCCTTGACACCTGGGTTCAAGACAATGGACGACATTGGACGCTTGTGACGGGAGTCTGTCCAGCGCCAACTGCCATGAGAGTCTGCAAAGTAGATCTGAATGCGATGGATCGCCTCTGCCTCGTACTCCTTCTTTGCTTGAAGGACGAGCTGCTTGAGGATAGCATTGCTACGAGCCACGACACTGCGGAAGCGAGTAAATTGACACGAGTCAAGATAAAAATAGAAGCGAGTACCTTATTGACAAGACTTCACAGCCGCTGCCGTCCGTCTTCTTGCTACGACGCACCCTGAGCCAGTGGCCCTTGTAGTAGATGGTGTGCGTCGTGTCTGGCGTGGGCTGGAAAACGACGCGGGTCTTGACCTTGCCAGGCGGCGCATCCTCGTCACCGTCCTCATCCTCGTCACCGAACGAGTTGTCGGCGGTCTGAGTGCCTGAGAAGCCAGGCGTGGTCGTTCGCGTGGTCGTCTCGAACTCCCTAGAGCGTTGCCACTCTGGGCGGCGAGAGAGCCACAGCATCAGCCAGTCGTAAGGGTAATCTTCCTCAGAAAAGTGAGCAGTGAGGAAAAAGGCTACAAAAGAGTCGTCAGCTGAGGCAGTGACCCACAGGAGAGCGCTTACAGTTGACGAAATGAGACCTGTGAAGAGAGAGACGAGGAATCAGCGTGAGGTGGGAGGGGTTCTGCTGGGAGACGTACCATGCAGAGCTAGATACCCTGCGCGCAGTTTCGACGGTGCCTCCCAAGACGACGAGCTTTACGCCATCAATGACCGAAGAGCCTCCTGCGCCGCCGACGAGGGGCTGCACGAGCGACTTGAGAGCGTCCATGACAGTGAGGGTGTATCTGCGACAGCGTACAATCCAATGCTGCGACGCAGGGAGGATAAGGTGGGACGGAAGAGGACGTGGTGGGAGTACGGGTACAAGGGAAGAATGGGAAGGAAAGGCGATGCAAGGCGTCTCTAGACAAGCTGTGTATGAAGAAGGACGAGGCTATATCTAGTGTCTACTGACTGACTCGGTCGAGAACGGACCCGCACCGCCGCGTGGATGAGGTGGAAGCAAGTCAAGACGCGTCAGCACACCAGTCGTGGGTTCATAAACACCACCGCTGCCACCACGCCACAGGGTCGCAGCCGAATTGCCATCCCCTTTATTCGCTACAACCTATGATTAATTACATGTACAGACCTATGTCACCTGGTAATAGAGTCCCTCTACCGCAACGTTCGCCTGCCATATACCTAGCTTACGGACGAGCCGAAGCATCAGTGGAGCGGGAAGAATGAGGACGTACGACACCGGAACCAACATTATCAATGCTATTGATATGCAAAGAGTGATACCGGGCTTGATAACGAGAAAATAGAACAGTGCTTGGTACGTAGTTGGATCCGTAAACTGGCGGTCGGAGGCAAGTTAGGACCAATGGCAAATTAATGGTCGATGTGCCCACCATTGCATACGTATTCTTGTAGAACGAAGTTTCATATTGCACACCAATTGCACCGTTTTCGGCCGCGGAAAGCTCGGGAGGGCGTACACGCCGGAATATAGGCCTGGGGGGATATGGCGGGGGATAGGCTAGTGGTCCATGAAACTTTGTTTGTAATGAAAGCTGAAAATAAGAGGAGATAAGGAGAGAAGTTGGTGACGGAGAAAGAAAGGCTGACCTCGCCTCTAGCGAATAACCTGGCCCCGAGAAGGTCAAGGAAGCACAGCAAAGCTCCAAGGGGCAACGTGATGAGAAGTGTCGTTCCAGTCTAGAACCCGCCATCAGTCACCGGTGCTCAGAGCGAGAAGCGGGCCACTGCCGAACGCCCACCAGTGTAAAGACAAACAGATACACCCACGCAACCAATGCGTAGGGAAAGTTGATTACCACCAAGTGAAAGACAGCGGCATGGTACCCCTTGCGGCCCATTGGACGGAAATACCTAGCCCACGCACGTTTGCGGATCGCCCAGCATCCCGCATTCTGAGCATGGCCGCCATGGTCCCGCCCAACCGGGTCTTGGTGCTCATTCCTCGACACCTGGATATCAGCTTCGCTCTGAGAGTCTTGGCAGAATGAAAGGACGGTTTGTGTGAAAGAACTGGAAGAAACGACTGTGCTGGCATGCGAGTTGGCGCGATGTCGCCTGCCAGGGGCTGGGCGAAGCAAGGGCGTAGTTTCACTGGGGATGAAGTGCGGGTGGAGTGCTTGTTCTGCCAAGGCATCTGAGTCTATGGAGGAGACAGTGGTTTGTGTCGGGACGTGGGCTGCTGGACGTTGTGCATGTCTGCGAGACGTGCGAAGTGCTCTTGAGCGCCGTTCTGGGGAAGGATAGGGTGGGGGGGGATCATTGGTAGGGACGTCGAGAAGACCGAGCGTGTTTTGTGGCCACTCTGTGGTGGACATTTGGCAAGTGGAATGGGGATGAGGCAGCACGTGCGATCTCGATTTGGTACAAGCCCACTCTGAGACCCGTCGGAGGTCATTACGCCACCAAAAATGAAATGTCCGCTGCATGTGGACCACATCGCAGTCACACTCGCATCAGGCTCCGGTGTGTGCTAACCGAGCAATGGAAGTTTTGATATACAATGGTCATGGCCCTTCGTTGTCCCGGTCTCGACTTGGTGAGCAAAGGAGAGGAATGCCTTCGGCTGGCGCTATAGCCAAGTGGTTACGGCGACAGATTCGAATGCCTTCGAACTCTATCTGTTACTCTTCGAGTGCGCAGGTTCGAATCCTGCTGGCGTCGGGTTGTTTTTTGGCGGTTCACATGTGATTGGATTTTGACAGCAGCGTCGGTTTCAGGTTTGAGCCGAAAGCCAGCAGTCGGGCAATGCACACGCAGCCAGAGACGAGCCGCTTTCCCACCGTCCTAACCCGGTTTATAGCATGGCGCAGGACGGCTGGATACGTTGGTGCCGACGGTGGCAGGGAGGGACAAGGGCAAAGTAAGGATGTGCAGGTTATGCCCCAGAATGGCAGGATAAGGGATGCCGGGAGGATGCCGAAGGCAAATAATAATTAGGCGCTGTTTTTCTGCAGTAGGCTCACGGTTGGGTTGACCAGTTGCCCTTCCCATCTCCTCTCGCTAATTATTGCTCGGTAATCCGCTCCTTCCAACTTTTTGTTTCGCCTCAACCCCCCGTTTGGTCCGACATTCACCTCTTCCCTTTTTGACCTTCCGTCCCCTCCCGCCTCAACATGGGTTGCGTCCAGTCTACCGGCATCGATAGCGAGGCAAAGGCCCGTGCGTACCCTCTTCCCACAACTTTGACGCTCCCTCACCGTCCTCTCGCCCCCGCCCTCTCCAGGCAATGACGAGATTGAAAATCAGCTCAAAAAGGATCGAATGTTAGCCAAGAACGAGATCAAAATGTTGCTACTTGGAGCGGGAGAGTCGGGGAAGGTTCGTTCATGTCCACCCTAGCGACATGCATAGTTCACCCTAACCTCCACTTTACTCCAGTCAACGGTCCTAAAGCAGATGAAGCTCATCCATCATGGTGGCTACAACGACCAGGAACGTGATTCGTACAAGGAAATCATATTCTCCAACACGATCCAGTCAATGCGGTATGGCCGCCTTTTCTCTCCCACTTTTCGTCCTAAACCTTCGTCTAGTGCTATCCTTGAAGCGATGCCCCAGCTCGACATCACTCTGTCGCCCCAAAACGATGCCAGAAGAGCGGTCATTCTTGCTCTTCCTATACAAATCGAGGGTGAAGTCCTCCCACGAGACGTCGCCGATGCAATCCGGGGACTATGGCGAGACCCAGGTGTCAGGGAAGCTGTCCGCAGGTCTCGCGAATTCCAACTCAACGACTCGGCTGTCTACTACTTCAATGCAATCGACCGCATGTCGGCACCCGGCTACCTTCCGACCGATCAGGATATCTTGCGGAGCCGAGTGAAAACCACTGGTATCACGGAGACGACCTTCAAGGTGGGAGAGCTGACCTACAAATTGTTCGACGTCGGTGGCCAGCGAAGCGAACGGAAGAAATGGATTCACTGCTTCGAAAATGTCACCGCCCTTGTGTTCCTAGTCAGTCTAAGCGAATATGACCAAATGCTTTACGAAGATGAAAGTGTGGTACGTATATTGTTTTTGTTTCTCCTTCGTTTTCCGCCCTTGGACGCTGATCCATCCCTCGTAGAACCGAATGCAAGAAGCACTGACGCTCTTTGATTCGATATGTAACTCTCGGTGGTTCGTCAAGACGTCCATTGTGAGTATACTGGCACAGTTCAGTCATGCCGCTTCATCACGTGTTGTATAGATTTTGTTCCTGAACAAGATCGACTTGTTCGCCGACAAGCTCCCGAATTCTCCCCTGGGTGATTACTTCCCAGACTATACCGGCGGGGACAACTATGACGCTGCATGCGACTATCTGCTGCACCGATTCGTGGCACTCAACCAAAATGCTGCAACGAAGCAGATATATGCTCACTATACTTGTGCAACGGACACCCAGCAGATCAAGTGTAAGGTCCAATTTGTTCAGTGTGCTACCGATGGTGATTTATTCCCAATCAGTCGTCCTGAGTGCTATCCAGGACATTCTGCTGCAAATCCACCTACGGGAATGTGGTCTCCTGTGAGATTGCCTTGCATTCCCATTCTGCTGGCCTTTGTCCTCCCTGCATCGTATATCTCATCATTAGTCATGTAGTCACCACATTATGGTCTTCATTGCATCACACTCACTCACATCCTGTCTGTTTTCCCCCTCCTTTCTTTCACAGCACCCACTGTCGATCCTCTCGAACTCCTCATGTCCTCTTCACGCTGTGCACCGTGGGTCGCTGTCCTCGATCTCTTTCTTAATTTCACTTTGATATCGCGTCTCGTTACCTTTTTCGTTCCATCTTCCTGAGGGGTAGCGTGAAAACCTAATATACCCGTTTGTTACGATCCGCTCAACGAGGAGTAGCTTCTGTTGCATCGTCGCCGCCTCTCCTTTTTACATTTATGCTTGGCCCTTTCAAGGAGGGTATAATACCAGATGGGGGATTCTCCACTCATCTTTACTCTTTTTTTTTTTTTTTTTTTTCCGAATGCTTGTTCACGATGTATGTACATAAATACGGAATGACAAGCTGATGACAACGTGCGAGGGCGCCTCGTGCACTCATCCGACGGAACAGCAATGGCTGGCCATTCTTAGTACAGGGCCGGTCTGCGGTTCAAAGCTTGACCGTACGCACAGCCAGTTGGATCAAAACGGTGCCATGCAGCAATGCTGGATGGACGAAACGGGGTAAAGGGGGAGTCAAGTGGAACGGTTGACTGACACCTGCCCGCAAAACGTGTCACGCGCAGCCAACAATGGCTGTGCATAGGACAACGAGGCGCGTGCGGAACGAAACGCACGCACGATTGAGTATTACATAGCTAGACAGGACATGTAGAGACGTCAGGATACGTGTTTCAAACGTCCGTAAGCGAGATATATATATATATAAGTGTTCAAATCAGAGAGGAGGAGAGACGCATTGCGTGCATGACTAGTCGCTATGGCGCGATGCGACGGCCACTGGTGGTGGCATGTCATTGACACGCCCAACGATATTGTACCGTTTCCTGTCCGGCATATGAGATGCGGGGGTTCGAAGAATGGGAAGGGGGGAGGGAGAACACGTACTGGAAAAACGAGTGCCAGTCGTCGAGGACCTTGAGCTCGTTCTCAGGGAGACTGCTATAATCCGGAACGGCGTCCTCGGGTTTCAGACTCGACATGCCGAGACCCTTGGACCCGTCCTTGCCCGCAAAGATGTTGTACGAGCCGCCCTTGCCATACACGTCGCGCTTTCGCGTGACGTCAAAGACGTCGCCTGCAAGTGTGCCCGTGTGACGAGGGTGCGCGTGCGGATACGTACGGGACGTAACGAAGTGACATACCTTTGATCGAGACGTAGATGGGTTTGGTCTCGTCAGAGCCGTCGAATTCTGCGAGTTGGCTGAGCGTAAAGGGGTCGTTCTTGGGTGGTTCGAGGTCGTTTCTGGGCGCCTGCATGATAGTCTTGAGGGAGGACTTGTCGTCTGTCTGTGTGGTGACTGCCGGGCGCGGTGAGGGCGAGAGTGATCGGCGACGAAGGAGATAGAGCAGGGGGAGGACGAGCGCGAGAGCGCAGATAAAGTACGAGGAGGACATGGCGGCTTTTCCGTCGCAGACAGAATCGAGTACGGCAACTGCCGTGCACACACCGCCGCCATGTAACCCGGGATTTGCTCTGTGGCGCCCGCCGCAGACTTCTATTATACTGTCTCCTCGGTGCGGTGCATCCGTGTTGGATTCAGACACGTCAAGGAGCCTTTAAACTTGCTAGGACCCCTTGTGTGGCTGGTCGACTTTGCGGCTAGTCACTCCGTGAAGCGTGGCCCTCGGGAGAATAGCGCGATCTGATCTTCGATCCTCGGGGACCTGATCGTCCCTTGCCCCTATCAATTCATCCCAACGCTAAAAGCCAGACTCGACGCGAATGCTCGGTTCCATGGTCACAACCAAAACTTCAGACAAGGGTATCCGTACGTGTACGACGTATGCTAGAATACAATGGAGAACAGGGAACGTGAACGAGGGAAAAGAAAAAATGTACTAGGGTCGAAGCGAAGACAATTAGGTATGCGACGCAAGAGCAGTAAGCATATGTAGGCAATCAAGCCGAGGATTTCAACATCAAGGCGTACAGTATCGAATCAAAGGCTACAGGGAACGCAGTTATGAACATAGCGAGTGGTGTATACTTGCAAACATGAACGAGTGAGGGTATAGGGTATTCAAAACGATGGCATGATTTGACTTACGCCCCTCTGATATGCAGTGGAAGCGAGCAGCTTGGCGGAAGAGGGGGACTAATATTCATACAATGACAGGCATCCGTAACCCGCTTTCGTAACTCGTCGCACTTGCTTTGGAGCACTGTATCACGATCAAGGTTCGTCTCCGACCTTTGACAGACAAGCATGCGCTTACTTGGGCAAGGCCATAACGTGTTCAGCACATCCAGAGGAACAATGATGTCCTTGGCAACTTCCAACGCGTCGATCAACGTATTGTCGTTCTCCCACAGCGAAAGACATCTGTTTCCATATTCAGTCAAACGAAAACCCCGCTCTACCAGTCACCCACATAGATTCTTGGCTCGCAAACCATGTCACTTGGAATGGCCGCCTCGTAAACAGGTCGCCGTCTGCCTCCCCAATGCGATCGATCGACATCCGGACTCTCCTCACGAAATGACTCTGGTGATATACTGCACACGAATTAGCTTGCCAATACGTTTCAAATCGCAATTCCAGACTCACGCCATTGCTCAGTGTGCTTACGGTTAAACGATGGCAAGTTTCCAGTTTCCCGACCGTGCAGACTGCGCAGAATGATATCAGATCAGTGCACATGTTCATAACCTGCTTAACTCATCACTTACGTCTGCAGAATGGAGGTGAGCATCATCTGCGTACTGTTTGGGGATAAGTCCACATAAGCATGTTGTCACAACAACCCTAACCAGGAAGAAAATTAATTTTCAAAGGACACGCACTTGTAAACGTACTCCCGACACATGTACAGGAGCGCCATATCCAGATTGCATGTGTGCGAGTCCAGTGCATTCTGTATTTCCTGGGTTTCCCGCCAAGATCCCAAAGCTAGCTCAGACGTATTTTCCCTCGAGTACGCGTTCTTCCTGAGGCGAGTCGTGCAAAAATTCCACAGGAGCATGCTGCGGCAATAAAGTGCCCATATCGAGTCCTTCGGTGATTGCATCTTGTGGTCGGTGGAGCCACGCTCGGATACCTCACCCGGGAACAGCAACCGGAACTAAACAAAGGGTCATCCACGTCAAATATATAATAAGAAACAACAAACTCACATTGGCAGGGTCCGTCAGATAAAGGTCTGTTGGCTCTTTCCGAAATGCAATGCAATGTGACGTATAGCTGGCAACAAGGTTAAGCGCACTCCAACACAACCTTCTGCATGCCTCTTTGTGCACCTCATCGGGAGTCCAGGCGGGATCCCATGGTGGAGCGTAGGACCAAGAGGAGGAAAAGTGACCAGTGGTAATTGACGCATTAGGCAGGAGAGGAATGCATGCGCATTTCCGTGAAGAGGAACGTGGGGAGCAAAGGGTATCCTTGGTCATCCCATCATAAGATCTCTTGTAGGCAACCGGGACAGTGTTGGGTGTGAATGCTGATACTTCAGGTTCGTTGTTATCCAAAAAAGTCAAGCCAAGGGCTCGGACGATGTGGTCCAAAAGGATAAGGGACTGTCTCTCGCGTTCGGGGGTGTAAAGATGGTGCGCGGAAGATTCAAAGACAGCGAGGATCTGTGGTATCATGTGAGAACGCACGGTTGCCGGATAGAAACAGGCACGCACAAGCGCGGCTTTCGCAAGGGTTATGTCTATCCATTGCGAATTCCAGGATGCCTCCAGAGAACCTTGCGCTTGGTCCCGGAGCCAGGCGGCACGAGTGCGGCCGGCAGTGCCCAGTTCCACCTCGCTCGATTTCATGAGGGTTGCGAGAGCTAGCCCGGCAAAGACGAGTGAGGGTTGCATCAACGACCTATCTTCGGGGTTGAACAAACTCCGCATAAAGTCAGGGACATTGACAAAGGAAAGCCAGTAACCAGTGGTCGTGAATCTGGGAAGAGTCAGGGAAGAGCGGACAGAATTATCACAAGACGCACAGGGTGGTCAAGTCAGAAGCGATGTCCTTTAGGCTAGATCGCAAACATGTTGAAAGGTGTTCCAACGGGATAAAAGGAGACTTACGATTGCTCGCGAGTGGCAGAGTAACTGTTCACAAGGTTATCCCACCATTCCTTTCGGTTATATTGGATAGAAGGGGTGGCAGGTATGCGAACCTTGTCCACAAGACGACGGTCAGGATGCTGTAGACAAGGACGTAAGGGTGGAGTGTGAGCTGATTGGAATTTCTCGACGGTACATACGGTAGCATAACCATCGGCAGACGACAGGCCTCTGGACGGTGCGGAGGAAGAAAGCTCGGACCCCTGAGGAGAGAGGGAAGGTTGGTTCAGGTGAATGTGGCCGTCTTGTTCGAGATCAGAGGTCCTGAGGGCGGGCGGATCGAGGGGTCTACGATCCTCGGGGGGTTCTTGAGCATCCGGAACGCGGGTAGTTGTCCTCTTCCTTTTGGAAGGAGGTAATGGCGGAGCCGAACCATCGGCAGGGCGCTTCTTGCAGGAACGCTGACGGGTGCCGGGACGCTTATCGGGACCTCTACGCTTTGGGACAGCATCGTACTGGCACTCGTTCGATCGGCGGACACAATTATGGCATATCGGACGAGTTGAGTCACAACGGATCTTCCTCGCGCGGCTTCGAAGGCACGTGAACAACTTTGTGAGAAGCAGACGGGGGTGCTTACCATTGACGACAGGCAATGACAAGGTTGGAACCTTCACGCCGCGGAGGGGGGGGCTGTGTTGCGGGAGCGGTGGGTTGTGTGGTGGGAGAGGGCGCAGGATCGCGTTTGACGGGGGGCGATCGCTGATCAGAGTCGGGGAGCACGGGAGCAGATGGGCTCTGAGGGGAGGGATAGGAAGGGTCACGGGGATCAGGAGGGAACCTGCGGGTAGTGTGGTAGGGCAGGTTGAGCTGGGAGGGGGGTGGGGGCAGACGAGCGTTGGGGTAGGTATGGGGGGAGACGTCGAGACCGAGGTGGTTACGGGAGGAGATGGCGTATTCATGGGAGTACTGATGGTGGGGCGGATGTAGGTCGAGGGAGGGGTCGAGGAGGTGTTGCTGGGGCGGGGGCGGGTGTGGCACAGGAAGAGTAAGATAGTTTGAGTCGAACTGGGAGGCGAGTATGCCTGCAGCGTTGTGCACGTCAAGGTGGTCGGGATGGTAGCGGACTTTATTGACGTGAGTGTGGAGAAAAGGGCGCGAGGTGATGACGAGCGTACTGTTACTACTGTCACCGCGGAACTGAGCGCCGAATATTGGGGAGTGGAGGCCAGAGCCGTCCTCGCTGGACTGTGGGCCATCGTCGACGATCATGGCTGGGAAGGGGGAGTAGACGTCGCCGGTGGTGGACGCAACCATGCAACAAGAAGAGAGCCAAAGGTCAAGTCAATCCCGAGCGAGGCTGTCTCATGCTCACGTCCGCTTATGAAATCCATCTCCCACTCCCTTATCCGGCTTTCCGTAGATCAGAAGATCAACCAGAAAAAATTATATTTTTTATTCCCCGCCTAAATCGGACCACTCATCACCCCCCCGCTCGGCCCCGGACACCCCCCCGTGCCTGACCTCGTGTCTCCTTCCTTTTCAGGTAGTGTCTCCGCTCGCCCTCGCACCGGTTCGCGCCTGAGCTCATGCTTGCCCTTCTCTTCTCCTGCTGTGGTCTCCGCCGCGGCCCACATGACCAGGTCGGTCCTCCTCCTGCCCCCCCTCCTCCTCCTCGTGTCCCCCTCTGACGCCCTTCCAGCAAGGTGAACGTTCTCCGCTCATCCCTCATGCCGACGACACCCCAACGTAAGCACCCTCTCCTCCTCCCTCCCCCCTCACCCCCCCCCCCCCCCACCCCCCCGCATCATCTCC
>JBBPJN010000043.1:0-36128 GCA_038088755.1 Boletus aff. separans
CCCGTAATATATAAGGCTGGTGTAATCAGCTGAACTCCTCAGTCGATTCCACTTGCCACTTACGCTCTATTGAGGGGTGGTTAAGGATAAGGCTCTCTACTTCAGTACTCGGCAGACCGGTTCAGTCCAGCCCGTGGCTGGTAGCTTGTGTGTCGTGCACACGTTAAAGTAAAGGTTAGAGGACAAGTGTGAAGCCACGGATCCTGGTGTATAGCCAGCCCGTAACAGCAGCCAGTGCCTTGGCCAATGCTTCATTATTGTTGTCTTCAGACATTCTTACTGCCCACTATCTTCCAAGTGTGCTCTGGGGATGTGGCAAACAAATGAGTGAAGGCGGTAGCGACAAGAGCGAAGATAGTGCCTCTTGCAGAGGTGGATGTCATAATATATGATAAGAGGAATTTGGTATTTATTGGTAATAACGTTGCACATGCACAACTCGATGATCTACCTCCCCTATCACTAGGGGGACTACTAAGCATATTGGATCAGCCCATAGGATATGGTGGTCCCATGGTCTCCCTTCACAAACCAAGCATGACCTTGGTGTGAACTACTCACTCCCAATGAGGAGAACTGCGAATAGACAAACTATGACTGACACAAAACTGCCCTTCCTAGGGGCTCATCTAAAGGTGTTGATGGAAATGAAATAAAATCTAAGGCAATGGCCCGATTGCCACTAAACCCTGTGATTGGGTATTAGATAAGGATGTCCGAGCAAGAAGGCCCCTTCTCCATGAAACATGAGACGATGAAACTACTGCTTAGCCCAATGGTCCAGGCAGTATATACAGTTGAATCCAAATGTTAGAAACTCAAACCAAGTGACATTTGCGTCAATTGATCTGGTCCTGATTGTTCACTTAGGAACTGCTTGCAGCACTACATGGGCACTGGCCAGACTCAAAAGAGAGAGGGGGAGTCTATTCTTAACCACCAGCAGTTTAGGCACTACAATGGCAAGTGGATTCAACTGGGGATCCAGCTCAAACCACTGCCCTTTTTATAATGAAATGAGACTAAGGTACAGGATAGATAACATGTGAACTAATTAGTCTATATGAGGATATATGATAGCAGAGATTAATAAGAAGTACACAGGGATCAAAAAGAATAGAAGAGAAGGAGCAGAAATGAATGTGGGAGAAGGAAGTGAACGGAGATTAATGTGAGAAATAGATAAGGGGAAATAAGATGGGCACGTGTTTAAGGTCTAGACCATGTCACATGTGGTTCCCATGATCATGTGCAGGGTTACGTGACGTTCGAAAGTAAAAGTTGAAGTCCAAAATAAATGTAAGTAAAGTGAGATTATGTACGGCTTTTAGTGGTGTCCGTAACACTAGAACAAAAGGAGATAATAAAAAGGGGTCCACCCAGAGGTGCAACTCCATTGGTGTCCATAGCTTCTGAGATCAAGTTCATTCAAGAACATCCAGAATTGACCAGAGTTGGACTTGGAGAATTCTGGGATGTGACAATGCATTTGAACTTAGACTCCATTCCTCTTCTATTTGAGGGGGAATGTTATATTATTTGCTATAGACCACTAGAAACAAATGGACTCAGACTTACTCACATTATATAAACACATAGATTATCTTTGCTGACTTACATAGATTATATCTCAATTCTGACTTGTATCAGTACTGAGGTGAACCCACCCATTCATACCATTATTCTGTACTCATTTTATATAGTATACCTTTTACAAGTATATAATATATAATCCTAACTCATATCAGTACTGAGTGTACCTTCTACAAGAAGAGGATTATTTGGTCAGATGAGACTAAAATCAATAGGATAGGGTCAGATAGAAGAGAGTAGAGATAGAAACAGGCAGGTAAGGGCCTTATTGATAGAGAAATTCAAGAAACAGTGAAACATGAAGAAAAAAATATTATGATACAATGGCTCAAAAAAGTATCCCAATATTTGGCTATTTTGCAAAGACTTGACATTTGCAGAAGAACCAAAAGGTGTTAGCTCTAATCCTTGCTGGGTCATTGATAGCCCTAATCCTTGCCCTGAAGATGAGCCCTTAGTCATGTGATTTGGTTGTCATAGAACTGAGATATAGTTATATTAAAGTGATATGTCATTAGGACACTTTTTTGAGCAACATTTCTATTCTACAATTTAGTACTTTGTATGCCCCCCCTTTGCTTTTATTACTGCCTCTAGTCTTCTAGGCATACTCTCTATCAATCCTTGACACTCCTCAACCTCTATCTTTCCCCACTCCACTTCAATTCTCTCCCAAAGCTCCCATACTCCTTTTGGTGGTGTTGTATAGCTATTGAGCTTTTTTTTGAGGATTTGCCAGAGATGTTCAATGGGATTAAGGTCTGGAGATTGTGCTGGCCAGTCAAGAAGCTTGATCCCTTGAGATTCCAGCCACTCCTTGGCTCTTTTAGAGGTGTGCTTGGGAACATTATCTTGTTGAAAGATAATGCTCTCCTTAGGAATTCCAGAATTTTCCATGGAAGAAAGCAGATTATCCTCCAAAATGGAGACATACTGCTCAGCATTCATCCTTCCTTCAACCTCTGCAAGAATCCCCACTCTATTCCAACTCATGCATCCCCAAACCATCAAGGAACCTCCTCCAAACTTTACTGTTCCCTAGACTTTCTTGTCTTGCAAAGGCTTTCCTGTCAATTTCCACACATACTTCCTTCCATCTGACCCAATCCTGTTGATCTTGGTTTCATTTGACCAAATGACCCTAGTCCAGTCCTCCACAGTCCAGTGTTGGTGCTTGAGAGCAAAGGCTAGCCTATGTTGCCTATACTTTACAGACAAAAGTGGCTACTTTTTCTTGACTACAGCCTTGAAAGATGTAGACTTGAGAATATTCCTAACAGTTTGAGCAGAGACAGGAGAGGAGAGAGCAGAATTGATGAGATGGGTGGTCTGGACAGCATTTTCAACTTTGCCAGAGGTGATATTAGAGACAATTCTTCTTTTATCAGTAGGAGAAAGTTTGGAAGAACATCCTAATTTGATGTTTTCCTTGCCTGGGTGGATCTCTTCGATAACCCTGGCCACAGTAGACTTTCCCAGGCCAGTTTGGGAGGATATTTGCCTAGTAGAAAGGCCAGATTCAAAGAGAAAAAAAATATTGACTTTAGTAGAGGAGGGAATAGATTTCATAATGAAGTAAGGTTAGCTGGATGGTATCTCTGCTCTTTATATCATTTGGAATTATGTAAGTAACATAATCAGACAGGGTTGAAGCACAGCATCCATCAAAACCTTATATTATTTACTAAATGATAGTTGATAATATTAGGGTCAAATAAGTGTCCCAATGACATATCATTTTAATATGGCTATATCTCAGTGCCATGACAACCAAATCACATGACTAAGGGCTCATCTTTAGGGCAAGGATTAGGGCTATCAATGACCCAGCAAGTATTAGAGCTAACACCTTTTGGTTCATCTGCAAATGTCAAGTTTTTGCAAAACAGCCAAACATTGGGACATTTTTTTGAGCCACTGTAGGACTTCACTCATAATGAGTATATTTTGATTAAATGGGATTAACTTGTACTTGTATTATATTGTGCTTGCCATTTTGATTTATTCTTGAGCCACATGGAGATGAGAGGTTGCATCAGTAAAAGGCTTGGATAAATGTTCATGAAATGTTTGGCAGTTTCCATCTGATTTTTGCCATTGACATAAAACCAATTCAAAATCTCAATCTACTATGCAAGAGTTATATTTTCCTTTTTGAGAATCTTCATAGCAGCTTGCTTGCTGGTGCATGACTTAAAAGAGGACATTATCACAAATTCTTTTGAACCTGGAATTCACTAGAGCTTAGATTGTATTTTAGTGAATTTTGTGGATTCCTATGATTTTACTTTTTCCACCTTGTGCAAGCTGCTGCAGCTTTTGCACAATTGTCTTGTCTTGTAAACTCAGCTGTTTAATGCACTATTCATAATCAGATGTATTTTCCAACATTTCCACCACTCAATCTTCATCCACCAGATTGTCATTGTCATTCAACCATTCTTGATCAGCCTCTGAAACTGGGTGGCTAGCCTGTAAGTTAACTGTAAGCTTGGCCTTTCTTTCTTAAATTTGATCCTGGTGCTTCTTTAGGTCCTGTTTTAGGATATCAATGGGTTTTATAGTGATGGGATGTTAAGAAGTTGATGAGAAGTTCACAGCTCTGAGAAATGAATTATGTAATAAAATTCCTAATGTAGCAATAGACCCATGTTAGCTAAGCATATGTATGGGTTATCATACCAAAAAAATAGGTAGTTTGTACTTCCCTTGACGAAGAGACAGTCCGCGTCACACTCCGAGGTCACTGCTACCCTCCGGGGGCTTTCCAATCTTGAACAATCGAGCACCGCAATAAGAATGATGGTAATTTTATGTACTTGGCTTGAGACAGTACCATCATGCCGGGCCTGATAATGTCCGTTGCCGCCAAGATGAGTGGGCTGGACCCATCCATTCCAACGTATCTCCTAAAAAGATTCCCCGATCATTCGCTTTGGGCACTGTTGATCGAGTGGCACAGTCAATTTTGGGTACTACCCTGGTTTTGAAATCAAAGCATGAGGCTGAAGTTCTAACTTATCAGTGGATAGCTAGTCGAAGGTGTGGTTGGTAGTATTCCTTGTATATCGAACACGTACACTATGGAAGCAAAGGAGTAGAGATGGCATGCGAGCGGAACACAGGAAACAGTGCGTAGGTGACAAGAAGGTGAAGTTTTAAGCTCGAAGGCTCAAGTGGACAAAATCCCGCAGGGCCAAGTTCCGAAAAAGTGTTCCCATATTACAACGAAAGAGGGATAAAGACGACCAAACTCAGATGGCAAATAAGATGACCTACATATTTGGGCTGATCATTATTTATGCAGGATAGAAAAGGTGTGAGCCACTTAAATATACTCACAATGAGAGCCTTTCAACTTTGTCTCGAGACACCCAGTCGAACTACAGATCGGCGTAGGGTGATTGGCCATCATAATCCACACGTCTGGGGATCAATACTAGGGGGTGTGCTGGACTGGAATGGTGGACTTACCGTGGCTCATACTTATCGATGCTGAGATACAAACAAATCAAAGGAACGTCGTGAAACACTTGTAGTATGTATATTGATTATCACGCAGCAGATATTGATATGCTGGATCAGATCCTGAAATCGTTTTGTGCACTAAAATTACAAACGTTGTCTGAGATCAAGCAGGATCTTAAATCAGTGGTCGCGAAAAGCTACAGGACATAATACAATCTCAACTGAACGACAATGAAAAAAGGATCAAGTCATATATGTCATTCCATGCAACCAGATATCCCTCTGTCTTGAAGTTGTCAGTATCGTGTACTGTGTCACTCCATGCAACGTAAACCCTTACAGCAGATCATTTATTGGAAGCGACATGTTTCGCCAAACCCAAAGACCACGTGAAGGACCTTTCACAGGTGTGGCATACCATCCGGACTCCGAGATGGATAGAGCGAATGTGTCTCGGGATGTTCATCCATCGTAACTTGTCAGGACATCCTGCCCACGGGCATTGAACCACCTCGTTCCTCTGGTGCTTGTGCCCATGCATAGATAGGTGATACCTTATGGACAGATATGTACCATCAAGCGGTCGGCTGCAGGGTTTATCACTAACAATTCTGCAAGATGACGCAGAAGCAGGCCCCGGGGCTGCTGTCATAGCACGCACAGGGGCGTCTTGCACGTGGGGTGTGCGTATATGGCCTGGAGGGAGGATGAACGGCTGTTGCAACACCAAAAATTATTTCTGACAATCATACCTAAAGCAGCTAGCAATAAAGAGCCCATCCAGCTAGTTCCGTGCTGCAAAGGTGTAATAACAGCATTGCCTGGAGTGCCGCTGATGGCACCAGATGGAATGGAGGCACCGGGTACACGAGTAGAAACGTCGCTCTCAGTGGTCCAAGAGGATTCCATAGATGGGAAAGCAGAAAGAAAGGTTTCATCTATCATAGATTTAGGAGAATATAACGAATTGAAAAATGTGGGGCGTACACAATTTCCGGATGAGTCGGGAGGATATGGAAACCTGTTAGCGAGGAGCATATTCTGATTATTTAGATGGCTTTATACCGCGGATGGGGAGCAGTAGTCTTAACCACATGAAAGTGGGTTCGCAAGCCATGTAAATTCGCTTTACCGCCACGTTTGATCGTACGAGAGAATATGAATTCTCTGGACAGTGAAATGAAAACCTCATGCAGCGTATCAGCATCGGCACGAGCACCCCTGCCATCCACGAGGAACGGCGTGCAGCGGATCAACTTGAATTCTCCTACTGGGTACCTTTATATCAAGAAGGCGCCGCGGCCAACCAAACCTGATACGAATTGGAAGCAAATCCAGACATTGCACCGCAAAGGAGATGGGGGGCTGGCCAGTACCGTGACGGATAATCTGATATTCTCGACAGTGTTCAAACGGCCAAAATCTCTGAATACACGCACACAAGTGACACGCGCAAAGGAATGGTGCGGTAATCTCTCCAGCTACCCGATACTACAGAGGAAAGAGGGGTGCTGTGAGTACGTTCGTCCTCCACGATGTGGTTCATGGCGTTTACCATGCTATATTTGGCGACCGGGAAGCAAGCATACGAGTATTTGGCCATGTCGAGTTAGCTGTTGTGATGACTCCGCGGGACGGACCATTGCAAAAACATCATGGCGACCTATTTGGTCGCCAACATGAGTGAAGGATTCTCTGCCGCAACGGCAAGATGAACTTGGCACGTAGACAAAGTCTGTGGGATTTCAAAATCTCCGAGATTATCAATGCAAGGCTGTGTTTCACCGCGCCTGTCCCAGTCTGGCTTTAAGCCTGAGGACAATGTCCGCAAGCAGCATATGTTGGTTCTGGATCGGTTGGCGCCGCAGAAGCACTACCGCAAGTCTTTTACTGGGGCAAAATTTCCCACGCCAACACTCTTTGCGCTGCGTAGCGCTGACACGTCCCTCTTCGTCTTGCGGTCAACAACATGCGACGACCGCCAACTGCACTCTACCCATGGCTGCTTGTTTGCATCCTAGAAGTTTCACATGTCGGAGCAAGGTCAAATTCGAACGTCACCTGGAACTATAACACTGGTCCGGGTTTGTCTGCCTACCAAATCTCCGTATGCGTCCAACTCCATTCTTCCGCGGAGGACTCACACATCACTCCAGTCGTTGGACTCTTCCAGTTTTATAGGTCTGTTTCTTCTCTTCATTACCACGGGACTTACTGAAATGTCCATAGATAAATGTCCCCCTTGCTTTAATTGCCTTCTCCCCGCATTCACGTGCGGTCAATTTGGCCATTGCAACGAGTACGACGGCCAGTGCAAGTGCCCCCCAGGTTGGGGTGGGATAGATTGTCTCACTCCTCGTGCGCTATCTTCTCTTATTGGTCCGGGACTTATTTCCACCTACTTTTGAATCTCCTAGAATGCGACTCTCTCGCGGACGGCGATCACAGAACCCTCAGGAGTAACGAGCCATGCAAATGCAAAGAAGGATGGGGTGGTATTAATTGCAATGGTGCTGACGTTTCTCACCTTCACCATCCTCGTCACTAATATTCTTGGTTAATATACCAGTATGCAAGACCGACGCATCTTGCGTTGGCTTTCCTCTTCCCGGTGCTGTCCACGATAGTCTTGGGGATGACACAGTAACAAACATGACTTGTTACAAAGGTGGAGAGACGGTATTCAACAATCATCAAATGTGTGACATTACCAGTAAGTTATCTTGAACCGCTCTTCTGAACTTCGTTCATCCCGTTGTCAGATCGCAAGATTCTGGACATGCTTCCAGACAGACCTCCCCAAGTGACATTCAGCTGTGACAATGCGACATCCACGTGCTCTTTCCAGTTCTGGACAGCCCAGCAAGAGTCGTTTTACTGTGGTCTGGACGGTTGTACATCAGAGTCTAAACCGGGTTATGATGCGAACAGCACTATATATGCATGTGACAAGATCCAGTGCAAGTGTATACCCGGCAGGTTCTTGTGTGGTGAAGATGGCAGTGTTGGTACGGCTTGCTCTCTTCTTTTTGATGTTCACACCCATCTATTGCTTTCAAGATATATCCGATTTCCTTGTTGAAGAAATCCGAGGACCCGCGAAGTTTAGTTGCAAGACGGGCCAAGGGTGCAAGTTCGAAGAACCGGCGATGAACTCGTTGATCAACGATATCTTTGGAGACGCTTACATCACACTCAACTGTGAGGGAGGAGAGTGCTTGCACTATTCGCAAGTACCCGGTTATCATGTGTGTCGTTTGCCTGACTTTCCGTTCATGTATATGACTCACGGTTGCACCCGCACTCACCCATAGCCCCCAGCTAAGCCGGACAATACCAAATGGATCGCACTCAGCAGTGCTGGTGCTGGATTAATCGTCATGCTGACAGTTGCAGGTATGATATTCGAGTGATCTTATATGTTTCCCACTCTTCTTATTGGTTACCCACTTTAATAGTTCTTTGGTACGTTGGACACACGCATCCCACTTCTCCCAGTACAGGACCCATTGCTCTCCCATCGGACCCAAGACATCCCCCTTCGCACCCCGAGCACGTACCCGCTATCGTCCATTTCTCGTCACTTTCTTATACCCTTCCCAACGGACTGGAAGTGTTGAAAGATGTGCGCGGAGTCGCGCGCCCAGGAAAGTTGACTGCTATCATGGGTGCGTCAGGCAGCGGCAAATCCTCGTTACTCGATATCCTGGCATACCGTTCCAAGATCGGCTCAGTTAATGGTCCAATCCTCATCAATGGTCGACCTGTGACACCTTCTCAAGTTCGACGGGTATCTGGATATGTTGACCAAGAAGACACGCTGATGGAAACGTTGACAGTTTATGAAACGGTCTTGTACAGTGCATTGTTGAGGTTGCCGAGGGAAATGTCGGAAGACGAGAAGATTGCAAGAGTGTATGGGACATTGGAGGAGCTGGGAATCAGGGGCATCATGGGTACGAGGATTGGCAGTAGTGGTGAGTCATTGTAATTCACCCGCGACCCGATCTGTTTGACAAGATGGCTTGTTCACTGTTGCACGCGTGCTTTTCTGTTATTCGTCCCTTTGATTTTCTTTTCTCCGTCGCCTTCGTGTGCGCTTCATAGGCAAACGTTCGATTTCGGGAGGGGAAAAGAGACGCGTCTCAATTGCCTGCGAACTTGTAACAAGCCCTTCTATATTGTTCCTCGACGAACCCACAAGTGGTGGGTATTCGACAAATGTACGATCGGAGTGATGCTGACCAATACTGACACACAATCAGGCCTCGACTCGTATAACGCTCAATCCGTCATTGAATCACTTTCCAATCTTGCTCGAACGTACAACCGTACTGTCATCCTCACTATTCATCAACCTCGGAGTGGGATCGTGGCTCTGTTTGACGAGTTGATCGTGTTGGCTAAAGGTCGATGTGTGTGGGCTGGACCAATGAAATCCATTACAGCTCCTCAGTTGATTGATGAAGTTAATGAGGACGCCGAAAGCAATGTTCAGGGTGTTGGAGAGTGGTTGGAGAGCATTGGGAAGGGATGTCCTGTTGGATTCAACTTGGCCGATTATTTAAGTGAGTTTTCGTGTGGTTTTCTGTTCGCCATGTCGCAACTTTCGTACTGACCCACTCTCGCAGTCGACTTAACGGTCAACGCAGCGAACGAATCCGATGACTTAGACTCTCCTTTGGATCCTTCGTCCAATGCAACGCGTTTACCTTCCTCGAATTTCTCTGGTGCTGATGAAGAACAGGCGCTGTTGTCCGGATCTCCTGACGAAACTGAACTACAAGCACGTGTCCCGTCTTCTAGCCGGACGAGCATCAGTTCCACGATCAAACGAAAGACATCACAACTTATTGACGCTGTGAGGAATGGAAGGAACGGCTCTGTCAATCGCGAACTGCCTCAGAAGCTCGCCGAGCTCGTCATCGCATACGAAAATAGTTCCACGGCCCGCCATCTACAGGCCGGGTTTGAGGCCGTTCGTTCTGCGAATTCGCCCGCCTTTGCATGGGGCGACAGCTCTACCCCTGGGGATGTATCTGCACCATCCAACGGCACGATAAGTGGCAATGGCGAAAGAGTCGGCATGATTGAGATGCGCGACGTCGTTGGGGAAACCAGCATGTTGAGAGGACGGCGCAGTGCGAGTTGGACGACGCAGTTCAGGATCCTGAGTGGGAGGGCGTTCAAAAACTTGTATAGGGACCCAGCGTTGTTGACGGCTCATTATTTGGGGAGTATTGCGTTGGCTTGTGGGTGCCGTATCCTTTTGGTTGCGCGCGTGCTGATTCGTATGATAGTGATCTGCGGTCTCTTTTTCCACAACGTTGGAAATGATATTGCAGGATTCCAGAATCGTCTTGGCAAGTCAAACCCCTGGTTGAAATTTGCCTTGTGACCTAATGCTTCGTATTTGTGCAGGAATATTCTTCTTTACACTCGCGCTATTTGGTTTCTCGTGCCTGTCGAGCCTGGGGTTGTTTGCAAACGAAAGGATTCTGTTCATGCGAGAGAGGTACGTGAGATGTGACCGAGTATGCTTTGCTACTGATGTCGCTTTCCAGGGCAAATGGATACTATTCCACGTTTACCTATTTCTCATCCAAGGCAAGCTCTTCAAATATTAGTGGTTAGCTTTGCACCAATCTCTCCCCGGTATAGGTCCTCTTCGATATCCTCCCATTGCGTCTAGTGCCACCTCTTTTGTTTGGCGGTATCGTGTATGGTCTCGTTGGACTGGTTGCCACCGTTCCCGCGTTCTGGAAGTTCATGCTCACGTTAGTCTTGTTCAACTTGACAACTGCGAGTGTGATACTGTTGTTGTCCATCGCATTCGAGAGCACAAGTTTGGCGAGTTTAGTTGGGACGCTGGTCATGTTGTTCAAGTGAGTCTTGTTCATTCTTGAACTAAAATGATTCTGATGTAGTTGGTAGCCTCCTCTTTACTGGCTTGCTCATCAACAGGGAGACGGTGACACCCGTCCTGCAATGGCTTCACACCGTCTCGTTTTTCCATGCTGCGTTCGAGGCACTCGCGGTCAATGAATTGCGGTACCTCCAGCTCAAAGAGATTCGAGTAAGATTTTTTTGCGTGTGATTGACTTTCGACTAACAGACGGATGCACAGTATGGCGTCGAGTTGGATGTACCTGCTGCCACGATCTTGTCGATATTCGGCCTTCGTGCACAAGTAGGTTCTCTCTAGGTATTATGCTGAATCGCGGTTGATGTGTTTGCAGTCCTTCTGGTGGCCCAATATTTCACTGCTGGGAATTTTCTTCGTGACGTTCACACTGGCGAGCTTCTTGACGCTGCACTTCTTTGTCAAGGAGAAGCGGTGAGGAGGCAGTTGAGGAGATGATCATAGATACGCACAGACACTACATGTTGGTGTACCTTTTCCCCCCATCTGTTTTGGATATGTATTCTGCGTAGCATGACCACTCGCTTGTTGTGGCTTGTTTGGCGTCGGTGGACAATGGAGTGACAACAGGATTTAAAGTCGCGTCGAACTCAACTTTGAACATTCTTGTTGTAGTACTTTCCGCTTGATTCCACCACCGTCCACACCACCAAAATCATGGTACGTCTCTCCGACGCGTCTTTCTTTCCTTGTATTTCACCACACCCCGCGCAGTCGATATACGGACGCAACAGAGACTCAATCCACGACATCGAACAAGACCTCATCCAAATATTCTCCTCGCACCCTTTGTCGCGTCTCAATCAAGCTCAAGAATCCACCATACCAGCAGACGCACTCCCAGATGTCATTCGCGAATTTTCAGATCTCTACAAAGACGTCGACCTCCTCACTGACTCTGAGATGGAGATGCTCCGGGCGCTCCTCGCGAGTAACCCAGGTATCGAAGTCACGCCTCAAGTCCTTCTCCAGTTCATCGCCGAGCGCACGAAGAACAGTCCTCGTGAGTCCCCGAGCAAGAGCCAGTCGTCGGAACAGTCGCCGTTGCCACGGTATAGTAGAGAGAGTCCAGATGACTCACCACAGGAAGGAAGTGATGAAGGCGAGAGCGATGACGTGACGTTTCCGAACGATCGGGGTCGGCATCCGTTTGCGCGGGGTAAGACGACGTCGCGATCATCGAGCCAGAATTCGACTGGTACCTCGAAAATACCTGGTCGGCCACCGAGCGTGCCCCCCGAGACACCGCTGCAGAGTGGACCCCCGTCCGCGTTTGATTCGTCAAAACGCCAGAGGACGACACCGCTGAGTTCGACCGCGCCGTCGAGTTGGGCGAAGCGGCCTGCACCAGCTAGAAGGCGGAGGAGCGTTGACGGATCATCGTCACGCGGATCAAGTGACAATGAGGTGCGTGTACATATACTCGATCGTTTGCCGACCTTGTGCTGTCTTCTTTGTGACTAGGTGCTGATTTGCATTCACAGTCATCGGTGACTAGTCCATCTGCGTGGGGACGAACCCCAGGTCGGACACGTGCCCCATCAAACCCCACAACACCCTCCAGTGCTGTCACATCTCCTAACTCCGTCTCATTCACATCACCACCTTTTGCGCGCCCTCATTCACGTGCAGCATCGCAACCCCTGAACTCTATTGGTTTCCACTATACCACACCAGACCGAGGTCGTGATGCGCCCATGTCGCCAGGGAGTATGTCACCCGATTCTTCCTTTGAGCAGTCGTTCGACTATCCTAGGAGCGGTGCGGACGCATTCATAGACAGTATTTCTTCGTTGCCCATGCCACGTCGATCTGACTCTGAAAGTGACTCGGACAGCGAAGACGAATCGTCACTGGGGCTCGTACTTGATCGCTCTGCCACTTCTTCAACGGTATCGCTGGAGCCCCTTGAGAGAGTTGACGCGTTACAGAAAGCAAATACTGAGTTGAGCAGGAAATTAATCGAAGCTGATCGCGCCCTTCAGAACAAACTTGCGGAGCATGACAATGATTTGGAAGAGATGCAGGCGAGATTGGAGGAGTTGAAGAGTGAACTAACCGCGACGAAGAGAGAGGAGAAGGAGTTGAGGGCCAAAGAGGTGTGTGTCACCTTCCGACCTCTATGTTGCAAACTTGACCGGGGAATGCATCGTGAGACTTACACTGCGATTCTTTTAGCGGGTCACCTCGACACAAATGACTGCCCTAGAAAGCGAAATTGCGAAATTGCAAAAGAGCCTCGAGAACGCACGTATCTCATACCAGTCCTTGCAGAAGCAATACCAGGAGCAATGTGGTCCGTACTCTGTTCCTCTGTCATGATGTTTAATTCATGTCCCTATTAGCCGAGTCCGAGCGTTATCGCAATACCCTTCGACGGCGCGACCAAGAGCTCAAAGATCTGCAAGATGCCTCCGCATTACAAGCCCTCGAAGCTCAAAAGTACCTACGCGAGCACGACTCCTATGAGGAGCGCATTGCCCAGCTCGAGGCTGAGCTTACACATGCTCAACAGGCTCACGCACAGCTGGACGAGCAAAAGCAGGAAAACTTGTTGCTCAAGGAGACAATTGATAGGATGAGGTTCGAGATGGATGAGATGAGGAGTTTGGGTGCGATGGGTGCAGGTTCGGGTAGTGGTAGTGGCAGCACCAGGGGGAGCATGGGGAAAAGTTTGGGTGCGGAGTTGTTGGGGAAGATGGGTGCTCAGTGGGGAATGGAGGAAGAGGAGGAAGAGGGTCTGGACCTTGATAGTGAGGACGGCCAGGACACGGAGGGTGAGGAAGAAGACGTAATTCAGACCATCATCACCCGGAAGAAGCGAGTGCGTTGCCCGCTTTCTAGCCTCAATTTTCTCCTGGCTGATGATGTCTATCGCAGAAAGTGGGAAGTCGATTGAAAGCGGAGGCCCTCACGTTTGAAGAGACAAAAGAATATGCGGATGTTTCGACGCAGTACTATGCGTCCGAACACACTGCTGTGTGCGCGATGCAAACCGAGCCCGAGCCCCAAATCCCCACTGTTACCTTTGCAACGCAAACAGAGGGGATGTCGTCCACTTCACTTGCTATACAAACCGAGCCTGGACCCCTCCCGATTCCTCGAATTACTGCAAGTATCGAAGTTCAAACACAAGCTTTTGAGCCAGAGCGAAGACTTGAAACAGATGTCGAACCGGAACCATCTCGTTCACCCTCCCCAATCGAAGAGGAATCGCTTGCTTCGTCCTCGTCCACTGTTCTCCCTCCCACTCCGAAAGGTGGTCACACTCACAGTGATTTGCCCCCATCCTATTCCCAAGTTGCTTCCTCTGATCCTCTTGAGACGCTTCAAAAGTGGCACCACGGTCTCCAACTTCCAATTAGTGGGCTTCCGTCTGGCATCTCAGAGGACGCTGCCGAGGAATGGCGTTCGCTCAAAGCCGAACTTGGCGTCGAGTGTGCAGTGATCGATCAGATCGTCGAAGCATCCGCAAAGACAGGTCCGCGACCCAGCTCGCAAAAGAACAAGTTTTACAACATCTATAACACCTACGTCTACGGAGGCGATAAGGATGGTTCTGGAAGCGGTGCTGGTTCGTTTGGTCTCAACATTGCAAAACAGCTGTTGTTCTGCATGGGCGCGTCGGCGTGCATGTATCTCGTCATGGGTCCTTATATCGCTGCGCAGTATACGCCTGTAGGCGGTGCGACATACTATGATCGGGCCGCATGGTCGAGTTTCAACACCATGCAGGCCCCCGGGGAGGGCTTTGGATATGATAGCACATCAGCGCTGTGGAATTTCGTGGGTCGGGTTGGATACGGTGCCGCGCGGATCGCAGGTGGATGGCCGACATAGGCGTCGGGCGCCCTATGAACACGATCGTTGGTTGGTTTGGAAACCACTCTGGTCGCCATCGTTTCAGTAATGCGACAGAACACCTTTTTCGTCTCACCCCCCTTTTTTCTTCGTTCTTCGTGTTCATATGGTTGCGCTTCTTTATCACGCTATCTATCCGGTCAGTCACTCGTTTCCTTCCGTTTTGCCTCTTTCGTGCTGTATCGTATAGTTAATATCCTGGTCTGGATCACGTTTCGCATCACGATTTACATATCTCTCAACATGTCTGTCACTCGCTTTCCGTTTCTCTCCATCTAGTCATCACTCCGTCTCTAAAATTTATCTCAGACCTGTGTATCATATATCATATTTCAACAGTAACACCATGGATGACAATCAATGCAACAATCATCCCCACGCGCAGTGCAGGGAAGCTAACACGTTTCTGTCTGTAATCGTACTACCTAGAGCACGATCGCATCGAGGGATCCGCCAGACCCTACGATCAGTGAAACCTGGGGAAGTTATCTAAGAGGGAGCTGATTCTATGCCAATCATATTCGTCCGGTCCCTGCTCCAGGGGACTAAGGAAAAAAGTGAGGTTCATCGTGTGTGAGGAGCATTAGGAGTCGATGGATATGGAAAGAGAGAAACGGAAGAGGGTGAAAAGAAAGAAGAGGAAAGACAAAACATGAACGTGATTGTATCAAAGTACAGGGATGTCAAAGAAAAGAAAAAAAGGACATGATATCAGAATGACGATGGTTTGATCAGGTCGTGAAAACAAGGCTAGAAGGAAAGACGGGAAAGATAGATGGGGGTCGGACGTGACGGCAAATAAAACATATATTGACGTACGCATCTATTTAGACAACGGTGTGGTGTGAGCCAAACGCCGAAAGGAGAATGAGACCGTTTGTTGGGAATTGAATATCAGGAAAATGTAATGAGTGCACGACGGCGATCAATGCCCGTTACAGTGGGGCGATCCGTCCATTCTCGAGATCCACTAATGGTGTCGGCGGCGGTGGAGTCGCGGCGGTAACTGAGACCGATGGTCGACGTCGCTTGAACTCTATCGGAGACATTTCTTCGTCACTCTCTTCGTCGTCTTCCCCGTACATCTGGCTGACGCTGGCCCCGAACGCTTCACGTTCATGTTCCCTGCCACGCGTATCACGGAAGAAACTGGAGTCTGAATCAAGATCCTCGTATTCTTCTTCGCTGGTGTGGTTAAGGTCCGATTCATACGCGACGTGATGGAGAGGACTTGGGCTGGTCGTCGCCGAGCGATGGTGACGATTAGCCACAGAATCGTGGGGGGCTACATCACAGCAAATATGTACAGACGGCCCATGGTGTAATCGTTCCGGCTGTGGGTGTCGCAAACCAGCGCAAGCATGATTGATAGCCTCCGTCGCCTGGTTGAGGCCAAGAGGGAGGTTCGACACGAGGGTGGTGGGCTCTACACCACCGGCACCCAAGAACATTGCATCATCGTCTATGCCGTCTTGTTCGCCGGAATTGAGGCTTGTCACGTCTTCCACATAGTTCATCGGTTCGCCCCAGCTTGATGCACGTCGGGCAGCTGTGAGAACGCCGTGATTGTGATGCACGTTCGGCGAGTAATCCTTTCCATGGTGTCGCAGCACTTCGTCACTCCTCCTCGCCACGATATCTATGGGCGGTCCAAGTTTCTGAGCATCCTCTTGGTAAATTGATACCCCTGACGACGAATCCAAAGGCGAAGAAGCCTGGGAAGCAGTTTTTTGAGACGAATTGGGACGCCACATTGAGGTAAGAGAAAAGCGGTGACGCGAACGCGCATCATCTGGTAACGGGGTGCTTGAACCATCCTTTCCACGACTCGTAGGCCGAGTCCGAGACCCCGTGGAGCGCGAGGAATTTTGAGGGTGAATTTCTCCAGGGGTCTCAGAAACCCGCCCGCCGGCTGCGAGCCGTGCAGAATTCGGGTTTGCGTCTTGAGAAGAACCATTTGCAGCCGATCGTGCCCATCTTTCAATGGACTTTTCCCTTCTTCGACCCATATTTGGCGTCGAGTCGTTCCTCAGAACAGCCGAACGAGCACTTCTTTTCTTGGCCTTCTCAGACATCTCGGGGCCCGCCAGACGCGCAGTTGCACTTTTATGGCGTCCCACTGCGACGCCGCTAGGAAGCGAGTGGACACCAGTGGTATTCTCGTCGTCGTTTCGAGCGTTCAGACGGGAAGACCGAGGTGAACGAACGGTACGGAAGAGGGAGGAGAGACGGTTGGTGAGTCGCTTATGCCAGCCCCAGGTGAACCTCGCCGCCGTCATCGCCGTTAGGGTCTCGTTCTCTGTGACCATGACCATGTCATTCTTGCTTGGTGAAGTCTGGCTGAGCCACTCTTCTGGATTGGGGATGTCGTTCAAAAACCAAGGATGACGCTAGAATAAGGGTTTAGCATAACGCTACGTTGGAAAAACGGACAGCCATTCACTTTGGCATCGTCGAGCGTGATGCGCTTCTTGACATTCTTCTGAAGGAACTTGCCGAGAAGATTCATGACGATACAACCTGGGTGCGACTTGTGCGGGCGTCTACCTCCCGTCGGCTTGCGATCGCTTCCCATAAATTCGTCTGGTTCCCAGTCACTGTTGCAGATGACATGGTACAACACGTATTCACTGGAGTCGGGGGCCCGAAACGGAATGTGTCCGAACAAGAGGCAGTACAAAGTAACACCAAGAGCCCAGACGTCGATGGCTTTCGTAATTGGTTGACGGGGCGGAACGACAGGTGAACCCTTGATAGTGGAAAACGAATTAATGTGCGTAGTGGATTTGTTGGAATGGAGGGTGGTGGTGGTAGCAGATGCCGAGATTATTGGTGATGGCTCGGTACTTGTGTACTCTGCGATCACCTCAGGGGCAAGAAAAGGAGGGGTACCGGCACGTTTTGACAGATCCGAATCGTCTAAAAGGATCGGGTCGTTTGGGTCATCAAGTGCAACTTGACCACGTCCGGCAGCAGCCAAACGCTGTGCATAGGAAAAATGGGAAACCCCGAAATCTGTTATTTTAACCATTTGACGGTCCGCAGTCCAGAGGAGATTCGCCGGCTTTATGTCACGGTGAATAATCCCCTGATAATGTACTGAACAGGTGGGAACAGCAGAGAATACTCAGATACAGATGGACGCGGAATGCGGAACCCACGTACGATATTCTAGACCAAGAATAACGTCACGACAGATTCGTCGACATTGGTCAACCTGCAAGATTGGTTGGTTATGTTCATTGCGCCACTTGATTTCCCCGCCGCCGAGATATTCCATGACTAAGGATAAAGGCTATGAGTGCATGAAATTTGGAGACGGACAGGCCACCCTATCATACCGTGTCCCGAGCTGCAGCCACGGGGTCATAATTCCTCGATTGAGACATTCGCCCATGGTGCGGAGCCAGGAAGTAGATAGGGAAGAAAGTCTACCGGATTCGCGGCAAGAAACGGAGGGAAGCTTACCCATGTAGATTCTATCATTGAGCTTATCGTCGATGACCTCAAGGAGACGAACGATATGGCCGTGGCGACATTTTTTCATGATAGCGATTTCCTTGCGTATCTTTTGCTCGAGACTGCCAAGTTTGTCAGTGAGAGGCGTATGAGGAGATGTCGGGAGGTTTCTCCGACGAAGGAGATTCATCTTCTCGGCGCGCGGATTATTACGTTTCACCGCCTTTATTGCCTGATAGGTGTTGAGAAGCAGCAATGAGGGTATGAACGCCGAGCGACGGATAGGAAGGACTGACCACCTCGCGCCGATTGTTTGAGAGGTCCCAACATACCCATACTTCGCCGTGTTGACCCTTGCCGACACGGTGGCTGCGCAGATACTGGTTGACCCTCGGGCGCCTGTCATCGCTGTATCGAAAGTGCAATTCCTGGGTCATGCGGACGGAACCAGGAGGATCAAAGGGCTGGGCTGGCTCGCCAGCAAGAGCGGTGTCGAGTGAATCTGGGTTGGTGACCATTGTTACGTGGACGACATGAAGAGCACTGAGGCAGACGCAGAGTGGTGATGCGGAGGCAAGTATGGTGGAGACGATGGAGGAGAGGTGGTAGTAGATAGAAAGCAACGTCGTTAGAGGATGGATGGGCTTGACCTTGGATCATGGCCAGGGATGGGACACCGGACACCGCGTAATACAAAGGACATATCGCTCGTTGGATCTCTGGTTACATACAGGTTATCAATGACTTGAAAGGCACCCCCTTTCATTATCCCATGTGCAAGTGCCGCTCGCTTGGCCCCTACTTACGATCACACGTACACTTGTCCTCATCTTTTACATCCTTCATCACCTGGAACCAGTCTGTCAGTATACGGTGTCCCGGGTCATCGTGTGTTTATAGATTTGGGGGGACCTGTCCAGCTCCCAAGCGAATGTCCCAAGCCAAAACAGCAACGCTGGATAGGGAATGGTGTGGGAGGCCGCGATGGATTGGCTTCGATAAGGGACCGCATCAAACTATAAATCCGCTCCCGTGCAGCGTTAGGTCACACACCCCAGATCTACATTGACACGACGACGAACCAACCCGACGACTCACCGACTCAACATGCTGACCACATCCCTGTTCAAACCAAGTCCGATTAGCGCATCATCACACAAAATAACATTAAGAAACCCCCGTTATCGGCCGTGGGCGCACCCCAGAGATAAAGCGGGTATCGTAAAACAGGACTCATTGACAAATCCGTACCGAGTTTCCACCCTCGGTGCAGGCGTGGATGCGCCGCAATGAATCACAAGTGACAGAAGACCAAGCATTACAAAACATCTCCAAGGAAACATGTACGCACCTTCCAGGTGGTCTTGCCGCATTTGTCGCATTTGACCTGAAAACACGCATTCGCGAGAACGGGTACATCAATGGCAGCCATGGTGTGTGTCTTCGTGAGGTAGGTTAAGGTAATAGAGTCTGGCTGGGGCGATGCGGATGAATTTAGAATGACGTGACAACGCCCGTCAAGTCAACGTCCACAAAAGAGGTCAGTCGCAGGCCATGACGGCAGACGATGATGGATACCTTACTGGTCGCAGGTAGGGTGTTTGAAGAGTACTCTACGCCGAGGGCGGCCCTTTTATGGGGTTCTAAAGCGCTGACACAGCAGACCCATCACACAGGGCCTGTTATCTATAACGCCATAACTAGCCCCTTCTTCTCACCGCCCCGCTGGATCATGAACCCAACATACTACTTATGGTGTCTCTCCATCAACTCTTTTTCCACTTGCTACAATACAATCGTGCCATTCTCGGCCTCGTCTTGTTACTGAACTCTCGCGATTCTGATCCTCAATTTCCCGAGGCGTCGCCTCGTTAGCCATCACCACCGGTGACAACGAGAACGTGAGCAGTACGTATGCTCGCGCCCCTTTGGACAAAACAAGTCCCGGTGAGGCACTGTCCCCACCACCGTTCGGGCAAGCTGAGTGCCAGCTTTGCACCATCTCCTCCCACGCGTCAGCACGCCGCACGACTGACAATTTGTCGCCCCGCCGCGAATTTGAAAAGAGACGACTCTCTAGAGTGGGAGAAAAAACAAATGTGCCAAAAGGGCAGATCCGAGTTTGTGCCATTCCGGATTTCCATCACGTCCCCCAGGTCCTCTTGTAATGCTATGTCGGAAATATTGTCCCGTTTAGTGTTAGACGCATTTCGAAGCCGTCGTATCCCCACTGACCAGTAAGGATACGTAGCATAGTTTCGGCCAGCTAGTCTGGCATTCCAAAACGCATTCTCGCCGATATCATCTTCGAGAAGCAGTCGGAGCGAAGCGACTCGGGTAGCTCGAATTCAGGAAATAAGACGGACGGCGCTCGTCGTGGGTGCGAAAGAGTCAAGTCATTTAGAATTATGCATCGTTATCAGCCATACAAAACAACGCACCCTTCATTCAAGCTTCCGAGTTGGAACGAGGGTTTCTCTGCGTTTCTCAGTCGTCGTCGCCATGCCAGCGGGGGTTACCGCTACATTGCGATGCAGTTCTTGGGATGTGATCCAACCAACTATGATTCCATTTTTTTTCGATGATGTGTTTCCTCGGATCCCTCTCTCCCTCTGTCGCTGCAAGCTTCTGTGAGCGCTGCCGTTTCATCAGAATTACATATACTAACTTGCCAATTTTGTAGCGCACGAAGGCGGGTACTAACAGTTCACTGTTTCAACATGGCATGAGATCCTGCTACAACGGTAAATAAACCCAACACGTATGCAGGACTCTCACTCACGATTGGATCCCCTCCCCCTTTGACTTACAAGCGCCAGAGATAGCCTACCTAGTCATGTCCGCGGGCCCAATCCAATGCATGCTTCTGGTCTCTTACTAAGGTATGTGACACACACCTTATACCCGACGTCCCGTGATCCGACCCCCATCCAACCATTGCCATGCTTTCATTCGTGCATGCACTCTTGAGATCCCACGATCCATTCACTTGCTGTAGGCAATCCGCTCGTCGGTGCATACTGCATCACCGCTCCAAGAGCTGAGGAAGCCAGGGTGGCTGTGGTCACTGTCGAGGAGTCTTTAAGCAAAGTCGCTGGTAGTGAGCGAGACTGAAATAAAAGGGGCCTTATCTACGCTTGGAGTCCACCCCCGTCTTGCGCCTGGTGGACGGTGACTGAGCCCACACCGTTGTTGCAACAGCCGACAGTGACTGTCAAGCTCCAGTCTGCACCCTTTTGTCCTTTGCAAAGTACCCCACGCGTACGCCCCTTTCCTCGCGGTATAGCAAGATGATTCCCAGCCTCGGAGAGGAAACGCATGCAACGTTCTCCAAGGAGATGCCTGAGCTTAGGCGATTCCAGTCCGATGTGACGTGCACGCACTCCGCTGGGAACATGAGGCGTGAGTGCCCCTGTGATATCCTTCCCTCCACCGCCACCGTGACGGCCTTGTCATTGCCTGTTTCTTCCACGATGGAACGACGTCGAGGGAGACAGGTGGATGTGTGGCGTACGTACGCGGGCACTGCAATTCGCCAAGCTTTGCGTAGGTATCGTCGCACCTACGAGCCGAAGTGACTCGAAGTGATTGCGTGTGCTCGTTCGTTCGTTACTCGTGGCCTTGTGACCTGGTCGTCGTCTGTCCTATCGGCATCGGCAGGGCACAAGGTTCGCGAAGCATGTATCCTTATCCTTATCTCTGCTACCCGAGCACTACTTTGTGCAGCGATGTCTAGAAATGGTGGGTGTGTGGATGCGACATGCGACATGAAACGGAGATGGACGGGGGAGGCAATTCAGCATGGATGTGCCGTTGTGTGGAATTAGAGGGGGGGGGCCTGGTCATCGTACGAGTAATGTGACACGCACACGCCACGCTCATCGTGCAATGGTCAAGGCGAAGCCGAATCTGTGTCGTGACGAACGCGTGTTTCAGTATGTAGTAGAGGGTTGTCTCACACCCAAGCGGGGAGTCTTTACTGCTCTCTATGACGATGCATGCTTTGAGCCTCCACGCTATGAGCGGCTGGCGAGTCCCGCCAAGGCAATCTCCTAAGCAGTGAACGAGTTAGAGTGTCGGGATCGACTAGCCCAGTTGAGAGTCGACGAGGGAAAGAAAACAAGATGTCGGATGGTAGAGCTAGTCGTCGAGAATACGTCCTGTTGGTCGAGCTTCGAGTTTCGCCTGCAAGGAATGGGTCCAACAAACCAAAGAGGCAGGTCACGCCAAGATCCCAATTAGCGAAACCAACCTGAGTGGACCCTGTATTACGTCGTGAGTAGCGACACATTCTTTCAGGTTCTATCGTTGTGACTACCGAACCACCACGGAGTCTACTGCACATTCCGCTCTCTCATCAAGACCTCTCTGAGTCGTCTCAGTGCTTCGTTGACGTCTTCTTCTGTGGAGAGGGAGAAGGCCGCTCTCACGTATGCTGTTTTGCGCCCGTTTGGGAGGAAGACTGTACCGGGCAGGGCGAGCACACCATTTTCGTATGCCTTCGTCTGAATCAGTTCTCTTGAATCCCCCTCCTCGTTAGGGTCAGGATTGATGAGGAGCTTGAACCTGCACGAATACACAACCCATCAATACATAATCTTAGGAAACTGAGGCCTTCCGCGAACTAGCGAGACGTAGCCCAGGGAGACGCAGCGGATTGCCTCCGCGACATGCCCAAGACATGCAACTTTGAATGTCCGAACTGAAGAAGGACCCACCAGAAGAACATTCCAGCGTCAGGCGTCCTCCATTCTGCAAGGTCTCCGAGATGAGTTTGCAGTGCTTTCTCAAACGAATCCCTCTTTTCTCTGTAGAACTCTGCCACTGCCTCTGTGTGTGTGAAAAAGCCGTCATATCCCCATTTCTCGACCAGTGCTAGTGTGATAGCTTGCACGAGAGCGGAGCCCTGAAGGTTAGCAGAGCTGGTCTGAAGTAAGGATGTCAGATGCATCATGTCCACACAATGCCAGCGCGGCAAACATGCAAACAAGAACATACATGAAGATCCATAGCATCGATTATTGGCTTTGGTCCCGTCGCGAAACCCACCCGCATCCCTGCAGATAGAATCTTGGAGAAACTGTCAAAGCGAATCACGCGACCCACTTCAGGCGTCTCAAGTTCCAGTTTGAAGTACGAAGGCGGTCGCACAGCCTTGCCGAAGTACAGGTAATAGTACGGATCATCTAGGTGAATACTGCTTATCATATCCACGAGCTCGAGAAAAGGACTAGTTACGAACCTTCGAGGATCAGGAAGTTGAACTCTTCGGCTAGTTGCAGTACCTCTCTCCGACGTTCAATCGTGGCAGTCATGCCAGATGGGTTGCAGCCATACTATCATTTTTCGTTTAAGTTTAAAGCGACGGATCGGACCATCATCGACATACTGGAACGGTGTAGAAAGCTTTTGGTCTTTGTTTCCCCTCTGGCCAGGTTTCAAGGATGGACCGAAGATCGCTTGAGCAGACGCCATTTTCATCCGTAGCAACCTCTGCAAAGGCAAAATATCTGAGATTCCGGTTCGAGAACTAGACTAGACCTGGCTGACCAACAAGCTCGCAGTGGAGAGCACTCAAAATAGGGAGTACGCCACTGGTGAGAACGATCAGTGGCTTAGTGAGAGCAGCACTGCCAAACGAATCTTACGCATATACGGGCGCCTCGATCAATATGGGGTCGCCAGGGTTCATGATCGCGTTTATAGCCTGGATAAAATTAGTAAACACAGCTTTAGAGGGAACGAAGTGCACCGACTTTACAGATCATATCCTGGGACCCATTCCCGATCGTGAGCCTCCACCCTTCAGAGGGCTTTCTCCCATGCGCGCGCTCTTGTAAGCCAACGAGCCACTCAATGAGGCGCGGCAGTCCTGCTGTCGGTCCATACTGGAGTCCCGCAGCGAGATCGGGACCAGTGAGAGAAACCGGGATCGATTTGGAAGAGTGAGAGGGATCAGTGATTGTGAAAGAAAATGACTCGAAGGGAAACATGGCATCATTGGGCTTTCCTGCTAGAAGGGAAATTACTCCGGGTGTATTCTCCAGAGGGAGAAGACTACGGACTGCGAGACCCGGATCAGCCTTTCAACTTCGATCGAACGGCAGCGAGGAGTGACTCACTTGCGCTGGGTTTCCTTTCCTTTGCACCATCGGACAGGAAATGCTGGTAGAATTCTGGAGAAAGCGGTTTCGGTGTAATCGTCTTCTCCGGACGTTCGTTGGCTTCCCGCTTTGCGACGCCTGTCGAGCCCGCGCTGATGATAACCATTTCCTAGAAGGATGTGGTATGTAAACGTGGAACCTGAAGCCTGCGCCTCGTCTTATAACGCTCCCAGGGCCAGGTTGATTTCAGAGCCTAAACGGGGGCTGTTTCCAGGCCTGGTATTCATCATGATTCCTAGCCAACCGTAGCTGTGAGGAGGCGCCAAAATTATCCGACCTTGTGATGATCACCTGCAACCCTTACGCGAGCTTTCACACACCAATGATGGACGCGTCGCGAACCCACAGTTCAGACTTGCTTTCTTTTGAATCTCGGTATGCAACTTGAAACCTTCACCGCAAACATAGTCGTCGACGGCGATGCACTGGAGGAATATGATGCTGTGACTGAGAGTTCAAACAGGGTGACCTGCTGGATCGCTTCAGAGGAGGGAGTGGTAGGTCATCCGTAATGTCGTGTGTTGTCTCTTCATGCTTGCATTCTCACCCTGGCAATTCTAGTCATTTGCTGTTTAATGGAAGTGTCACGAAGAATTATGCGTCGCAGGTACTCAGGGAGGTGTATGCGTGGATGGAATTAGGTGGACATGTTGCGCCCTGACACCTTGGGTGTGGGTGACACCTGTACTCTGTCGCAATTGATCATGGTTACGTCAAAGCGGGATCCGGGGGTCCTTAGTGGTGAGCTATCTGGCTGGCTTAAGGAAGTAAAACTAATATAGAACACAGATGATGATTCCCTTTTGAATAAGAAGATACACAAGGACCTCGGAGAAATCTCTCTAATAACTAGTAAACGTGGTAAGGTAGCTCGAGAGCGCTAATCTACTGACGACAGGGTTCGCACTGTGCTGGTTAACAACGAGAAGCTTCATGAACCATCCGAGAAATCAATATTCCATTGTGTTGGGTGGGTGTCGGGTTTGCATATATTTTAAATACATCACTCACCCGAACTTGCCAGCCACTCAGTACTGCTTTTCAGTTGTAAACATCGCTAGACGCTTAACGTTTGACTGTCCTCCGGGCGTACTCCAAGTTAATAGTATCGCTCCAAGGCCAACTTCAGCTGATCCCAATGCTGGCCCTGGAAAAGCTCCGCTGAACGTGACATTAGAACCCCCAATGGCTACATCTCCGAAGACATCAAACCAGCCCAACTAAATGACCGCATACGGAGTTTGGAGGTACTTGCCTTGTTTCTCTACCTTGTTGGATGTCCCTCTAATATTTTTCCGTAATAGAACGAACCGAAGCTTCTCCGAGACCTCTTTGAAGCTAGCAACTCCGAGGTCCGAAAACCAAAACGGATCAAGACAGAAGAACCTCATGAGGGAAGACGGCCTGGGGAGGTTATTGATCTCACGTAGTTTTGGTCAAGTGCATCTTCTAGTTTCTGTTCCATCCGAGTCCCTTGTGCAATTTTGCGCGATTTTTCGCTAGTGATTTTGGGAATGCCAGACTTTGCCGGTAGACTTCTAGACTACGTTATTCGTGGTGACTAGTTACACTACATATTCCACGTTTGTGTGTTTCAGAGTTGTCCTCATCCTGAGCCTTCGATACGGTGTTGGGTGGCTGGACAACGGCCACAGGCCAGGAGGCTTCGTCGAGTCACCTGGTACACGACATCGGCTCGTACATTATGCGTTGTCGGCGACGGCCAGGCAATGCTGACCGCAAATTGAATTACGATCCGTTTATACGTGGCAAGCAGACTTTGCTCTTCTACCGAGTGCCCGAGAGTCATTCCGGTTACTAGTGTGAGGCTCACCACAAACATCCCTGTACAACGAGGTCCGGCAACTGCGGAAGTGCCACGGCACAGTGGCACAATCGTAAGACATAGTCGCCTTATAGTTGTACAGATCACGGTGACCAAACCAATGTGACTAACGAACAGACCCGATGATCAGTCATTCGTGTTTACTCGTTCCTGCCTGTGCCAACTACCCATCCAGGTGTCCCACTTGTACCTTCTTCCAGTTGTAAGAGGCTCCTGGGAACGACTTACTTCAATAAGTACACGTCGCTTGGAGCAGGTGCGAGCTCTTGAAGGTTAAATTGCTACGTCAAGGGCTTTGCACTCCTAGAGCGGTTCTTGCTCCGGCCGTCTTTATCCCAGGAGTGGAAGAGAAGTCTCGTTAGATAGCCTTTCTTCCCGGAAGGCCTCGGGGAAATTCGTAAAAGTGCTACACGTGAATCTGAACTGTCGGACATGTGGTTAGCAGGCACCGAGCGGAATCTGACCGGTGACCCATTAGGTTAGGTCAGTCCAGCTCCTCTTTGCTTACATACCTCCAAGTGTCAAGTGGTCAGTCAACGGGTGTTTTCGGATCAGTCTTAGTGTGTCGCTCAGCTGAGTTTCATTGACAAGTTCAACGTTCCTTGTAATATCGCCTAATCGTCGACAAGGCGTGCAGGGGGTGTTGTTCATGTCCGCTGTATTCTCGAAAGATTCTCTTTAGAAAAGTCGCTCTTTCTATTATGTTTTCCAGGAATTCTGCATCGACGTTCGCTACAGGACTTGCTGTGGACGTGTCACTTTCATATTTCGGCACACTGACGCCCTCGTGTCGTTTTACATCATTATCCGCTCCTCGCTCTCGCACGATCATCTCCTTGTGCACGTCCCTTTGAAGCCCGGGTCTCGGCATACTTTTTATCTCAGGATGGACTTCACAGCTTGGTCCCGACTTAGTCCACGGACAGCTTCAGCGTTCAGATTTGGTCCTTCGGTGTTCGTATTTCCCAAAGCCGGGCTCCGATTACATTTCGAGGCTTGCCTCGTTGTCATGAAGGGTACGCTGTTCGTCACACGCTAGTCAGTGTGTTAGAGTTAATGGCAATGCTATCCCCCGACATGCTCTCTTCCGTGACTGCTCCACAGAATTTCTGTCGTTCTCGTTCTCATGTGCCACGATTTTTACCCATTTACCCCACGATGACGATTCGCTTCCTGACCCCCTCGGTTGGCACTTAGCTGGAGACAACCAGTTCGGGACTTGATTCTGATGGGCTTACTGATTGAGATCAGTACCTTTCTTTCATCTCTCCAACCTGTGGGCCATAACCAGGGTGTCACCTGTGGGTTTGCAAAACGGACCGTGCTGTGTTGCGTCTAACATTCCAATCACCCACCCTCCATTTAGAGGAAGGCTGTTGCCCTGAGCCGCGGTGTCAAAATGATCCAGACCATGATTCCCGGGCACTCTGCATGGTTCCACTTTTGTTCACGTCCCTACGCAGCACGGACAACACGAGGTTTTAATACTTACTGTGGCTTTGCACCGGTCGAGGCAATGCATTGTCAGCGTATAAGTAACGCTCACTTTCGTTGTTATCTCTTCACTAAACTACATCCCTTACTCTTCTGACACTGACTCAACGCCACTTTGCAATGCCTGCACAACATCTTGCTCTCGTTCTTCCGTCTAGACAAGCACCTTTCGCCCTCGGCGTTCGCGAAATCAACGAGCCTGGACCAGGAGAAATCCTCGTCCGAGTCAAAGCGACTGCGCTCAATCCTAGCGACGCGAAGGTCCAGAAGCGAGGTATCTATGTCTCCAAGTACCCAGCTGTGCTGGGCAGCGATGGCGCTGGTATCGTAGAGCGAGTGGGGGAGGGTGTGACTAGGTTTGACCCTGGGGATGATGTGTAAGGCCTCGTCACTATGATCCCATGCGGACTGATCTTATCGTGTTCACAAAACAGATTTTTCCACGGTGCATACGACGATAATGATTTGTCGACGTTCCAGCAATACTGCATTGCCGTCGTCGACTTTGCGTCAAAGGTACGCTGAGGCTAAGTAGTGCGCGAGTTCCCAACAGCTCTGACAACGCATGCAGATCCCTGACAATCTATCGTACGAGCAGGCTGCGACACTGCCACTGGGCCTGGGAACTGCGGCCATTGGAATGTATGGTCGAACTAACGGCATTGGTCTCACGCCGCCGTGGAAGAACGGCGGAGTAGGCAAATACAGGAACATGCCCATCTTAATCTTCGGTGGCTCAGGATCCGTGGGCAACTATGGTGGGCGCAGATTACCTCGAGCATTGCATTACAACGTTCCTGACATCATTTCCCAGTCATCCAGTTGGCTAAGATGTCTGGGTTCTCCCCCATCATCACAACCGCCGCACTAAAGCATACCGAATATCTCAAAGGGCTCGGCGCAACGCATGTGATTGATCGATATCTTCCGTTCTCCGGATTGCAACAAGCTGTGGCGCGGATCACCTCGGCGCCGATAAACGTGATCTATGATACGATTTCCATCAGGGAGACCCAAGAAGGGGCATGGGCACTGCTCGGACCCCAAGGACGCCTCGTCCTAACGCTCCCATCGGTGATCGACAGACATCCCAGCGACCGCAGGGAAATCGTCCTTACCAACGGAAACCCACACCTGGAGGAGAACTGGGACACAGGAAGACAGTTGTGGTTGCACCTCGGCCGATGGCTGGAGAAGGGTGACATACGAGTAAGCGCAATTGATTCCGTGGAGACGATTGAATACTGACAAGTTGTTGTCGTACCAGCCAAACCGGGTCGTAGTGATTTCGGGAGGACTAAGAGGAATCGGGTCCGGACTTGAAAAGTTTGACGGGGGACAAATCGACGGAGTGAAGCTAGTTGCCCGTCCGCAAGAAACCGAAAGGTAGTAAAACGCCTAGTCGTGCATGTTTGTTTCGAATAGGAATCTTACATGTCCTTTTTTTTCCTTTCTCATTCAGTGATTGTGCGATGATGATGCCACCATCTCATCCTGTGATCAAGGAGCTCAGGAGGACGCCGTCGATGCGAAACATCCGACTCAGAATGGCAACCCGATTTTTGCGTGCTTTCGTCATGGCGCGCCATGACGCGGATCAGCGAGGGGATATGGAATTCGGGGGGTGGCCAATCAGTAAATAAACATATGATGTAGTACAAAACACAAAAAGATACCCCTGAACCCTTTGTAACTTATACGCTCATCATCATGTCGTCTCGGAAACAGAAAGCCTTGTTCTTGGAAGCAAAGAATGGTCAGTTTGTCGTCGGCGAGCGTGACATCCCGAAGCCCGGCAAGGGTCAGGTCCTCGTCAAAATCCACACTGCCTCCCTCAATCCCATCGACTACAAGATCCAGCAGACAGGAGGTTTCGTCGAAAAGTTCCCCGCCGTCTTGGGCGTCGACATGGCGGGTGTTGTCGAAGACGTAGGAGAGGGCGTCCAAGATTGCTCGAAAGGCGACAAAGTGTCTGTGCCATTTTCACCTCGTATCTGATTCACGCTTCAACCGCATTCGTAGTTTCTCGCACGGCAACTTCACCGACGCCCAAGCCAGCTTCCAGCACTATGCGGTTGCCGTCGCCGACTTTACTGCAAAGGTGGGTCGAGTGTTGAATGTCATGGCCTATGACGTCAACGTTCCACAGATCCCCCCTAACCTGGACTTTGATCAAGCGGCTACTGTTCCGCTGGGCTTCGACACTGCCTCGGTTGGCCTGTATTCAGACCAACTTGGTGCCGGACTTACCCCGCCCTGGGTGGAAAGCGGCCGAGGCAAATATGCCGGCAAGCCCATTTTGATCATGGGCGGCTCTTCGTCTGTGGGCTCGTATGGTAAGCGAGCAGGCGATGGCTCCATGGTTGCTTACTATCTTGCGTAGCTATCCAGCTCGCCAAGTTGTCTGGGTTTTCCCCTATCATCACGACTGCGAGCCTCGCTCATCAGGACGAACTCAAAGCCCTGGGGGCCACGGACGTGATAGATAGGCATCTTCATGGAGACAAATTCACGGCTGCCCTGCAGAAAATTACTCAGCAGCCCATTGAAATCGTTTATGATGTTATCGCTCTGCGGGAAACCCAGCATGCGGCCATGTCCGCTGTTGCTCAGGGTGGAAAGCTTGTGATGACTCTCGAACCTATAGTGAAGGAGGAAGAAAGAAAGGGTCGTTCCGTTGTCGCAACTTTCGGTAGCCCCCACGCGGAGCCTAACAAGATAATGTGCCTTGAATCTTGGAAGGTTCTGGGAAAATGGTTGCAAGATGGTCTTATCAAGGTATGCAAAACTCCATTGGGCGACCATGAAGAAATTGAGTAGGATGTAATTTAGCCCAACAATTTCGAAGTCTTACCGAATGGGCTTGATGGAATTTCGGATGGCCTTCGGCGATTGAAGGCTGGGAAAATAAGCGGCAAGAAGCTCGTCGCTCATCCTCAGGAGACGGAGTAAAAACGTGCCCGGGCTATCTGGTCTTCTCGACTACGCGGGTGTACGATTAGTAACGATGCTGTTTGCAACCTGTAACGAGAACTGGTCATGTTGTAGTTGGTAAACTTTTTTTCAAATGGCGTTTCTTGTATTCATCGGGATCGTTATGTCGTGCCATTCTTCATTTTTAGCTGAAGTAGTCAACGGATGAACAAGAATTGCGGGATTCCCGAGCTAGGTAAGTTCTGGAGCGGAAGGAAGACGGAAAGAATGGAGTCATTGCCACGACAACCACCATTGGCCGTATAACGGTAAACGTTAATGGAAGTCCAGAGCCGAGTCAAGGGTGACTCCTTCAACACATATCAAGCGAGCTGATCTGACCGACTGTTGCGCACCCTTGAATCCTTGATGTGCCCACGATAGCGCTTGAATTGATCGATCGTATACGCGAGTCTGGACTCCCGCCCATCCAAATCGGACGAAAATGTTCGCGACTCGTCTCTAAAAGTGGTTTTGCGCACATGGATCGGCCAGTGAGCGGAAAATGGCGCATTTGAAATCCAAGTTGGCATGACACATTCGGTTGCTTTTCGTTTGCCTTTGTCAAAGTGGACTCGCCGCAGTAGGACCCCCCGGCTAGAACCTGTCGAGAACTGGATAGACTTTTCGAGATCGACCTGTCGGCCGCAAAAACGAATTTCAGGGGGTAGACATATCAGCATGCATCAGTCGCAATCGCAGTCGCAGTAGCACCCCGACTTGAACATGCCAAGGGGCTGGATAGACTTTCGAGATCGACCGGTCGGCCGCCAACCGAAATGGTGAGGGGCACCTGGGTTCATCATGATCCATCTACGCATCTATATCAGTGGTGGCAGATTGGAGGGGACTATGTATTTGCCTCAAAACAATCGTTTGGACTTACAGCACGAACGGCAGAACGAGGCGAGGTCCATGGCCCTCCCTGGTCCGTGAGCGAGCGTCCACAGGACGTGCGACGGTGTGAGATCAGTGACGAAATGTGGCATATCGAATCATGGCATAATTCTTCACAGAAAATGTCTAGGCCATATATAGGGGTTAGTAATCCAGCCCACCAGAATGGAGTCCATGGCGGTGAGCAATTTTTTTTTCTCCAGAGACGTCCCTGTAAATGTGATGGTACAAAGCAGGAGAAAGAAAATGAGGGACGCCCCCAGAACATTGAGTCGGAGACGTGAACCTTGTCAGACGTGGTTTGACGGGCGCATTGGGTCGCCATCAGGGACACGGCGCCGTGGACCCTCCAGCACACAGGGTGGCCCAAGGTTTGAACTTTTTAGAGAAAAGTGACGACCTGCCCTCAACCCAACCTTTGAAGGATCAGAACGTTCGCAGTTTTCGGTTGGTCCGCCGAAACAACGTCGAGCGAGATTCGGTTCCGTGCTACATCAGCGACGATGCTTCACCCTGGCGAGTTCGAGCGAGGGAGATCGAAAATCGACCATCGAAAATTACACACCGGTGCGCTGGTTGACTAACTGCATAGAACGCTCGTCTCGCACCACGCATTATGGTCGATCGTACGTCGATTAGGGAACAATCGCCAAGGTACGCAACAGTCCAGTTGGCACGGGCCACGACGATGGCACGTTCGCTCTTCATACGGGAGCGCCACTTTAGCAAAGGGCGGCCAGGCGTCGCCCGAGGAACTTTTCGGAAGGGTGAGAAAGGTCAAGTAGCCTTTGTGCAAGATCCCATCCATGTTACTGCGACAACAGTGCATCGACACGGTGGTGGCTGGCCACTCTCCACGCTAAACAGGTTTAGGGATGAAATGCGCGGAGACTGGTCCTGATCCTGTTGGTGAGTCACTTGTGGCAGCCGCTAAATTGATCAGGGTAATGGGTCCAGCGCCTGGCAAGCATTTTCGTGTTGATCATGATGGTGAATCACATTCAAGGACACAGAGTACGACGTGGTACAAATAGACGATGCAAATGCGAGGAACAAGAAAGCAAGGGAAAACATAGAACTTGTCGATGAGTACGAGGAAGCCGACGTTGCCAGCGTGAGAAGGGTTGCCCAGGCATGTCGACTTTTGGATATGATTCTGCGTACGATTACACACTGAGTAATACTATTATAACACTAGGGATCAAAAACGTAAAAGACACACAAACGCTCTGTCGGCTCGCCGGACATAAAGTACCAGCCGTGGGTCCGCGGCAGTGTCGGTCTCGCTAGTAATACCTGTATCTGAATCCCGTTCCAAGACTGGGAGTGCAGCTCTGCCCAGGCGCTCGCCTTTGGACTTCAATGGTAAGCTTTGCGTCTTGTCCGAAACGCGCGCGGACCGATGACATGTCGACATCGCCAGCTGCAAAACGTATTTGCCACTCATAGTGACCTTGGCATGTGGATTAATGAATGAGAACATCAATCAAGCAAACTTCTTGACTCACAATCACGTTCCATGTGCCAAGCGTCCGCAACAACGTCCAACCTATCGCCTTTCTTAGCTGCCACTGTAACCATCTCAGGCTGGGTAACATGTGGAAGGGTGACAGAGAGAAGGTGACTTGACGTCGTGCTTTGGACAAGCATGGGAGGGCAGGAGTCTGGTGGGGGCGAACGCCTCGAGCGATTCGTCGGTGACGGCAAGAGCAAGCTGAAGGCAGTGGATGAAGAAGTGCTGCTACCTGTGGAACTGATGCTGCATGTCGAAGTGACATTGCACGCAGAGCTAGAGCTGCTAGACGACGGACTGGTCGAGGAAGCGATCGATGGGCAAGGGGACGCACAAGCGAAGCGACTTTTATCCCACTTCGACTCGCTTGACCAAACGCGCTGATTTCTGGCCGAAGAGCGCGAAGAGCGTCTGTTCAGAGAGCTGTTTGGCACGTCAGGGGTAGACATTGCGCCCTGACTCTCGATGGCGGGTTCTTGGGTAGGTTCGCTGGAGTTTATAGTAGCCTCGGCCTTAAGTACCATGTCGAGGGCGTTGTATGAGAGGGATGACGTCGGAAAGGGTGCGGACACCGACAAAAATGCTGAGTCGAGAGTATCGTTATGTGGTCTACGTCTGGACAAATTACCACGGGGAGAATGCGGGGTTTCCGCATTGTAGGGTAGAAGAGAGTCAACCTCGGAAGTCAGGTTGTTTTGGACTGCGGTGCGAGGAGAAAAGAGGCTTATGCTACGACCGCGAGGTGATCCTGACATGAAATTTGGCAGACACGAATGCAGATACCGCGAGCATGGATGAAAAATGTGGTTTTTAGTTGACGGACTAATAATGGGAGATGGTGTGGCGACTCACCACCCGCATTTTGATTGGCTAGCTGCCACGTCGGAGAACTTAGGTGGAGCTCGGTGTTAGTGAGGGTGGAAAACGTGTGCGCCTTGCGGGAGCCACGAGGTGTCTGTTTGCACCGGAAAGGAGACGTGGGAGGCGAACAGAATGTCCCAGCGGAATTGTGATAGTCGCCATCTGTTGCAGAGTGATTGATTTGAGTGAGGACGGGTGGGACGTTCGTGTTTATGCGCAACATCGCTGAGCTATGTCGAGGGGCTCTGGAGCAGTAGTAGCAGAAATCACGCATATTATACAGTTACAATGACCCCCGGTCACGTTTTGAATGCGTCCGGTTGGGGAGAGTCTGAAGGATCTGGATCTGTCCCGTACAGCCCAAACTAACACGAAGGTTTGATGGAATCGATAGTTCCCTATCGTGTAGCAGCGAATTCGGAGTCCCTAGCACGATCGTTGGCATCACGGGGAGTCGATGTATGTCACCGCTGCGGAAAATAGATCGCAAAACGTTAACCTCTTGTGCATCAGACACGTTGTTGGAGTTGGCGGTCTTACGCAAAATTGACCACCAACGCCGTGACAAATGAGCCTCACTAAATGAGTTTCAAATATGTGGGAGACGAATCCGAGGGTTTTAGCGCACACCTATGAATCGAGCTTGTCTCTCTCTCTGCTACCTCCCACCCACTAATATCAATCAACCATTCACGAGTTCAATCGTTGAAATGCCAGGTTTGGCCCGAATTGTGGAGGCAGATCGCAGTACGACCTCCTCGCAGATGGCCCACCGGTGGCACTGGTTCTTTGCTGAATTGGAAATGTGAGTCGATCGACAGTGAGTTATTCCTATGTATTTTTTGTGCTACTTGCGTCACAAGTTCGGCTGGCAGTTGTACTTTGCACTGTCCTCACGCACAATCCATGATGGTGTGGGTTGTGAATGGGTCAACGTCAATTTTACTACGAACACACAGGCGTGACTCACACTTTCTTTGGGACTGTGCTAGACCCTACCCTGCACCTCTGTGAAATGTCGCTGGAGTTGTAGGTTGACGTGTGTGTGGGGGAGAGAAGAACAAATGAACGTCACGTCGAACGTGCATGTCGCTCGCCGTGGCGTGGCCGGACTGTGCAACAGCCGATCAACCCGAAAATACCTCAGGGGGCAAAGTCGATGTCCACCCAACAACTCGAGGATCATGCAATCCCCATCCCCGGCATTTGCAGCTGGCCGTTGTGCTGATGTCCATGGCATGTCCGGATCACAGTGATCGTTTGTCCGTGCGCACCTTGTGTGGTACGTCACCCTTCAGGCTCAGTCTCTGACCTACAGCCGCCATGCACAAACCAGTCCGAATCCGACTGTTGATATCCGCGCGACAAGCAACCGCTATGACGCCAACACAGTAAAGGAAGAGCCGGTGGCCGTACTTCGGTGAGAGGAAACACAGGGAGCACATGCTGAACCCAGGACAGCTCTCAAATGGAAGCGCATCGCCCGACCAGGCGAATCCTACTGCGTACTCGTCATCGTTCAAATCTTTCCATATCCGCGTGTGTTCCCCCGAGCGCCTGTCATTCTGAGAAACCCGGCGGAGGACCCCATTCATAGCGGTCCATTATTTTTGTCATCGGTGACTCGGATTGTCAATCTGCTCGAGTGCTTCCATGTAGGTTGTCGTGCTACGTCACCATTCGATAATCACTCCAAGTCCCGCCCCGTCGCCTAACGCGTCCGATCTTAATGTGTCGGCTCGAGAGCGCAGGGAAAGTGGAGTTGCAGCCCACGTCCATCGGTCGGGTAAATTATCATTGAAGTCACTGACACTTATCGCGTTATTGACCTAAAGTCGACGCCCGTGGGCCACCTGATCGTTATCCACGACAAGATAGTCAGTGGGCCACAGCCGCCGTATGTATTCACGTTGTCAAAGGGCATCGCTCGATCTGATCGTGTCAAGGCCGGACCCTGCACAATTGTGGAGTCGGTCCCTCTTCACCTTCCATATCCACTGCATCGCCCTTCCCCCTATCGTCCCGTAATTGTGATTAAAGGAGGGTAGTAGTGCTGCTGACGTACCAGAGCACGGG
>JBBPJN010000044.1:0-31324 GCA_038088755.1 Boletus aff. separans
AAGCTAGCAACCTCTATCTCTCAGCTCTCAGTGAGTATCTCCCATTGAGACACATTACCTTCCTCTATCACTTGCATTATGCTTGTGATCCTACTGTCCTCAGCAGTAGAGACAAACGGAGTACCGCGCACTTCGTTATGTTATGCTGAGAATATAATAATATAGCTATATACATTTATGTGGGTCATAGACAATGTCAAACCTTCTATAGAAGTTGAAAGTCTTATATACAAGTGTTTTCTTGAGCCAAGAAGGTTATATATCTCTTTTGGAGTGTAGCCATCAAGAAAAAGGCCAGAAATGTGGGTTTTTGTGTTATTAAACACCATATGAATTGGCATGGGTGGTGGGTATGTGGGCTAGCAGCATACATAACAAAGCCAGCTTGGCTCAGATGAATTTGGGGTCCTATTCCAGCAGTATCCAACAAGACACATTCTGAAATACATTTTCCACATCACTTTGCAAACCATTGTAATGTGACTGTATATGTACCTATTGCCTTTTCGATATGACCTAATGTGAAATCACATAAGCCTCTTCTTTACTAGGCCTTACAACCTATTATGGCCAGTGTTTGTGCATAGCTGAGCAAGCCTCAAACATGATAACAATTAGATGATGTTGAAAATTTACTACAGTGAATCTGTTTGGTTGGGCATTGATTTCCAGTAGGGTTACATCTGGGGTCCTAGACACGTGACGGCTGAACTGTTCGGAATAGCAATCGTGAGTACCACTTATGTCATCCGAACCCACAGGGAATTTTCCGACAATATGACGACCTCGCAAGCAGGGTAACCACACCAACATTCAGTTGTAATGACTAATGCCCTTGTTAGCCAGCAGTTAATTTCTGGTAAGATTCAGTTTGCTTTCACTCAGGTGTACCTTCACAATGCTATTGGAAGGTGCGCTGTCTGGACTTGCCTCAGCAGTATTACTCCAGCCTCGTAAGGGAAACATTTTGCAACTGTCTGCTTCACCACTCACCGCACACAGTGGACTTGCTGAAAACACGGGTCCAGCAAGGTGATTCTGCGCCTGGTTCTCGGTGAGAGAACTGGGCACCCGTCGCCCCCACACGTCTAATTTCTATTGTACAGAAGGAACACAATTCTGATCTGGCAAAGCGCACATGGTATTATCAAGCGGGATGGGATTGTGGGATTGTGGCGAGGCACAAGTGCTTCGCTCATTCGGTGGGCCAACACAACTACTTATCGGCACCCTGACTGATCTCTGGAAGAAATGTTCCGGGAGTAGCCCTCTACTTTACTGGCTTGACGCACCTGCGCTCGGTAATGGCTCGGTCTCCGCACTTTTCAGTCCCGCCGGTTACAAATCGAGAGGACGCTAAGAGTGTCTTGCCGAAACTCACTAACCAGGGCAACCTACTCGCCGGTGCGACCGCGAGGATTGCAGTGGGCTTTCTACTGAACCCGTTCTCGGTTTTGAAAGCACGGTTTGAGGTATGCTGTACTGCCCCTTCAGTGTTGGACGCGACTTACTATTTGTAGAGCGAACATTTCGCGTACCGAAGTTTAACTGGATCCCTTGTATCTATTGTTCGTACAGGGCCAAAAGAGTTGATGCGTGGATTCGCGGCCTCTTCTCTACGGGATGCACCTTACGCAGGATTGTTTGTCTTACTCTACGAAGCGATCAAGCGAGAGTCGAGCAAGTCCACATTTTCAAACCTTTAGAGATGTGTCTAAGGCACCTTCAACAGCTTATCTTGTACCAAGCGCATATGCCACAAGCATACATAGCTTTTCTGCAGCAGCGGCCGGGGGGGTTGCAACGATGGCTACCCACCCTTTCGATGTTATCAAGGTACTCATAAGACACCGGATGTGCACATGATGCTGAAAAGTACTAGACTAAAATGCAGGTTCGCTCTGAGCACCAATATCATGGCTTGATATCTACCACAACTCGGATATGGCAGGTACGCTTCTCTCTCAAGAGGCTCTATGGTAGACACATCTTTTCACAGCAACGAGGCATGCTGGGCTTCTTTGATGGAGCGTCTCTTCGTATGTCACGCAAGATTCTGAGTTCTACAATTGGGTGGGCAATATTTGAAGGCATTCTTCTTTTTATGCACAAACCATAAGATTGTAGATACCCAACCAACCATGACTGCTTCTAGGAGTATTGCTTTTGAATGAACTTCGCGATCGTCTGCAACTGAATATTCGACGTTCCTTCGTAGATAGCTCCCTATAGTGATGACCGGTGCTAGGTCGAGTGTCTCTGGTAAGTTAAGTGACACCACTCACTATCTTAGAATCTCTCCAGAATTTCTCAATTCCAGTCTCTCGAGTGAATCCAACACCGCCCGCCCACTCGATAGCCTGACCAGAGACTCGCTGGGCAACAACGCTTGCCCAGTATTTGGCCATTGCAGCCTCCTTGGTGAAAGCCTTGCCTTCTTCTTTTCTCCGAGCAGCATTGTAAGTTAATAGACGAGCCGACTCTATCTCTACTGCTGCTTGGGCGATTTGGAATGCCATGCCCTGAAAGGTACCTACGGGCTGGCCAAATTGAGTACGTTGGTAAGTATAGGGAACAGCTTTGTCGAAGGCGCCCTGAGCAAGCCCAAGCATTTGGGCCGCGATGCCTATCCGACCTGTGGACCTGACCGTTGGTAAAATGTCAAGTGAATGGAGTAGATGAAGATATACCCTCATTCAGGATTTCGATCGCGATTTTGTAACCTTTGCCTTCTCCACCTATAACGTTCTCTGCCGGTATGCGCAAGTCATCAAAGTTGAGTGTACACGTCGAAGAAGCGCGGATGCCAAGTTTCTCTTCCTTCTTCGCTAATTGGATACCCATGTCTTTGGTTGCGATGAAGCAAGTTATGCCCTTGTACCCTTTACTCGGATCAACCTATAGGAAGAGTCGTCAAACTACCCGCGAGAAATTGCTGCGATGATCTTACATTGGCAAAGATGAGGAAAATCTCGGCTTCATACGAGTTCGTGATCCACATCTTGGAACCATTAATGATCCAATGATCTCCGTCTTTCTTTGCGCGAGTCTGCAGTGCGAATGCATCTGACCCAGAGGCTGGCTCCGACAAGCAGAAAGACCCAAGCTACAAGACGATGATCCTTAGGCACAAACGCCACTGCGAACCTGGAGCTATGCACCTTGAATTGGGACAGTTGCGGAAGCCATTTATCTTGCTGTTCCTTGGTTCCATATTGTCGCAGGATGGTATTCACTAAGGTATTGTGGACATCGCACATGACCGACACAGAGGGGTCAACTTTGGCGAGTTCTTCGATTGCTATTATAGCCGACGTAAACGAAGACTCGGCACCTCCGTGCACAGCACTTGTTTCGATTCCCATCAACTATTGACTCGATGTTCGATGGGTGAATGAAGGTTCAGCAAGTTAGTAACACCAAGATGACATACCCCTTGTTCAAAGAGCCCTTTGATAATCTCTGGGTCCATATTTTCCTTCTCATCCATTTCACGCACTTTGGGGCCGACGACTTCGTCAGCAAATCGCTTCACTGGATATACTGCTGAGTTGTCAGTTGACAAAGATGGTACGGGAACTACCAGACTCTCTGAGCATCACTTCTTCTTCCGTGAACGTGTCCAGTGAGTTCAAAGCGAAGCCCTCTGTGGAGCGTGAACATGATACCACGAAACCTCTGGGATACGAGGGTGGCATATCAGAGAGGGAGATGGAACATGACTTTTGTTGGCAAACCTGGTGGTACGCAAGGCCGCAGGCCGAATCCTGAGGGCCCTTGACGGAGAAGCAGCAATGCGCAGCATGAGAGTGGTGGGGAGGTTGATCGAAAGGGTAAATTGTAAAACTCCAAGCGGTTTGGAGTTTTGAGCGGTGAACGCAGGGGAAACAATCACATGACCTGGAGAATCACCAGATCTGATCCTTCGCGACCTCCCCAAGCTCAGGTTCTTGCCAATATGTAGCCTGACTGGTACGCTCCTTGACCTTCGCCAATTTTCACTGACAGACATTCATCTTTGAAACAGCGAATTTTGACCTTGGACGGCCTGCCCAAATATGGATGGGACGTTGCTAGACCACTAGGTTCCTGTCCATTTACTCATGCTTTGGTGACCCATAGAAGGCATCTCCCACCCACAGGCGTGCTTACCTTTTAGATCCTCCCTCGTTAGTGTATGGCGGTTCGACAAATGCTGATGTGCTATAGAGATGTTGCCCACTAACGATATACCGCTCGAGCCCAACCAATTGCTGAGTAGTTTCGACAACTGCTGAGCAGATGGACAAACCCTGACATTTCGGAGCTCTGGGAAATGAACAACAGCTAACTAGGGTCTTGATATTGCCTGATGTTCTACGTGGTACCGGCACTATATAATTTGCCCCTTCCACCCAAGTCATTCCATTTGATCATCTGTTCTAACCATTCCAAACGAACCATCGATCACACTATCACGTCCCAAAACATTTGCATCTACGACAACCTTTCTAGGAGGATTTCGATGATTGGAATATTCGATTCGATCGATCCTCGGTCCCTCCTCAGGCTTCTGGGGTTCCTTGAAGAAGTAATAGTAAGCACGTCTTTTGGCGCGTTGTCTTCCATTCATCTTCGAGCACTTCGTGATGTTCTAACCACTCGTCCTACCCTACACGATGGGTGACGACCGTAGTACGGCATCGCACTTGCGTCCGTTTTGGACTGCTTCGAGGTCCAATGAGTATCTCATGTACATACCCACCGAAAAACCGAAGCAGGTGGACCCATAGGAATGCACATGCATTATCTGGGTTGCGATGGACAGCATCCCAATGCGATGATAATGAAACGAAAGCAAACATGGTTCCGCCATTAAAAAGAGCTAAAACATAAGACGACGGGGGGTGCCCGAACAAAACAGCAAGATGAAGTGACAAGATCATAAAAAGGTGTGAAGCATCGAGTGTAGTTGCGCCCATAATTCCCCGCTTCGACCAATAATCCGTTTTCATGCAGTCGCATCCCCAGTCTTGCCATTTTCTCCAGACCCACGGGCTTCACCGTTAGCCCCTCGTCCCTTGCTGGTGAGACCAGCGGCTGCAAACCCTCGTGCGACGAAGCCCCCTCCACGACCACCTCGACCTCTCGGGCCACCTCGTGACCCACCTCGGTCTTCTTTATCTGTTGCGATTTTGACTTCGACTGGTGACTCGTTGATTTTCTGCGACACGAGCATTAAGGTTCGAGAGTTTGAGAGGACGATAAAGCCATTACCTCGTTATTTTTCTCAAGGCCACCTTTCATGGCTTCCTCATCGCCAAACTCGACATATGCTATTTTCTGAACCCGACCTTGTGGAGTATGGGGGTATGTCACGCGCACGATCTACGATCTGTGGTTAGCGATAGACCATCATTGTTTGTATGGTTCACGTACGCCTGACAGTTCTCCACCGAAAAACTCGCGCAAATCCGCCTCGTTTGCAGGTGTTTGGAGGCGAACGAACAAAGTCCATGATTGTTTATAGGTCCGTCTTGATGTTGGAGTGCGTGTTCCAGCGCTATCCGTTGGTGACTTGAGGCCACCCTCCAGGACATCAGGCGTAGGGGCCTTTACAACGTCATCAGAAACTGGAGTCTCTTTGCCTGATTGTTCAACAGGAGATGCGCTAGTTTCGGCCTTCTCTTCTGCAGAGTCCTTCGTTTCCCGTTCCGCACGTTCTTTCTTTTCTTTCTTCTCCCTCTTTTTCTGCTTGTCCTTCTCGGCTTTATCAGGAGGTCCCGTCGGCGTACCGTTTGTCTTGGTTTGAGGAAGGCTAGAAACACCCTCCTTTGGTGTTGCCAGTACAATCGGAGATGCTGCAGCGAGTGGCGACTTAACTTCCTTTGGCATTGGTGAGGCAGGTTTCTCCGCAGGCGCTGGTGTTGAGCCCTTTGTGGGTGGGTTCCCGGCAGCATTTGGTAGCGAAGAACTTGTTGAATTAGGAGTGTGTGCCACGGTGCCAGGAGTAGCGGTACGACGGTATGCGTAATTGAAGCCTGCAAGAGGTCAACACGAGTTGTCTGTTCGACCAAGTCACTCACCTTGACTCTTGAGCTCAGCACTGATCCTGCCTTCCTTTACGTCCAAGACAAGGAATCCGAAGGCAGCGTCACAGAGATTCCAGTTCCAACAGTTCTTCCAGGCGGGCTCCTCACCCGTAGCCGTAGGTGGCGCACCAGTTTGCGCTTGGGGTTGAGGAATGCGTTCGATGACGGACAAAGCCTTGTCTAGGAGGATCCGCTGGTGCTCGTCGATGACATTGTCGACCTGGGCCTTCACGCTATCCCAAACTTTGTCGAAGCCTTCTTTGCCTACAAGTAGCTTGTGACGGAACCCTTCGAAATCACCTTGCACGCTGAACTCGTTGTAGGAACTGGCATATCGAAAGTGGAGGCCCGCAGAAATAGTGAGATCAGCCTTGAGGACGAGAGCAAGTTGGGCAATGATTCCCTCTCGGCCTGGGCTTGCATGTGTGACCAGAAGACGCGTCTCTGAGGGATCGAACACCCGTTGAGCGGTGTCAACAAGCTCACCGATCTGAAGAGCTGTGGTCCACATGGTGCCCTGACCGCCGGCGATAGTAGCGTTTCCGTCGCCGTTGTCGAACATTTTGTGTGGCACGAGAGCACCTCCTAACCCAAGAAGCCGCAATTTGACACCGCCTACATCGAGGCAGCGCGTCGTAGCTTCGTCTACCACGTGCAAGTTGTCGATGGCGTAGGCACCGGTGCGAAATTTTTCTAGAATGACAACATCTTCGCAAGCACCCCAAACGGTGAACACGGGGATCTGCAGTTTGATTTGACCTGAGAGCAGGAGTGGGAATTCGGATATGAGAGAGATGTCTACAGTGGAGCGAATGGTGGCAGGGGTATTGTCTGGGGATAGGAGATGGTTGCGCTGAGCGGTAGCAATAAGGGGAGAATACATTGTGAGGTGGCGGAGGGTGCGGTCATTGATCCTCTCTAGGCTGCTGCTCTCTGATGCAGGACGGACGCGTTAGAGGAGGATAAAATTGAAAGGGAGGGTGGAGATGCGGATCACTGACCAAAGAAACCGAAATCGCCAGTGTGTATGACTGCTTTTGCGTTGGCTTCGCGCGCAAGATCATTGAGGGCGGAAAGACGGCCGCGGATGTCTGCGATGCAGAGAATGCGACCATGGACGGTGTCAAGTAGTTTTGTCTGTGTATTGATCTGATTTAGGTGAGCTCTGGGATGCGGGGATGCTGTTGGACGGGTCGAAGTCGAGGCGGGGCGGGATGTGGGCTGCATATTTTTTGACGAGGATTCACACAAAGGCGGGCTCACGGTGAACAGTGTGTGGCTGCATCGCCCCCTCCTCACTTTTGCTCTCTCGTATTACGTAATTGTTTTATCACCATTTATGGAACCATCCTCGAAAATAAATATATTCCCCTTCACGGCGGCGTCGGCGTCGGCGACGATGAGCTCGTGAAAGACGAGGAGAGAGCGCACACGGACTGCCCACGCACATTGCCCCGACCGTCTTTGGGCCAATCCGTCGCTCCAGTGGAACTACCCGCTCCCACTAACACGTCCCATCACGTTTGCCCTAGTTCACATCCGTCTGCATGGCCCAGAAACACGACAGTCATGCTGCTGCGCACCCGTCCGCGCCGCCTGCTCATGTCTCGTCTTTAGTAACCCCTTCAGACAAACTCCTCTCCTCCATCATCTCCTTGCCATCCAATGCTCGGATAGCTTATGTCACTTTCATTGCAACCGCATCCGATGGTCCTCCCTACGATTTCCTCGAGTTTGGTCGCAGACATCTATTGTCACGGATTGATTCCCCTACCCTCCTGGAATCCATATTACCTCATGTCCACATCGACGGCGCCTCTTCCGTACTCCATGGTTTTATGTTTACATCCCTTGACCACTCCGATGCTTGTCTTTCCATGTTGAGAGCAATATCATTGGATGGGCTCGTTGGTAAGTGTTCCTCGACTCACAGCTACTTGCCACGGTACTTCTTGCATTGTATTCTCTGTAACTCACAGTACTCCCAGCTTCGGATGCTTCACTCCTGGACCCCCAAGGTCTGTATCCTTGTTCGTTCCAATGCGCAGCCCAGCCATCTCCTTGTCAACTCTGCCGTGATACAGAACGCTCTGTATGTAGTGATCCAGATTTATCAGCAGCCAACCTCCTACCGCGCAAGCCACTCCGTACGATTTACTCTCGTTTCATGAATGCTCTTAGGAGTCGAATCATCGACGACATCACCAAAGTTTCCAAGGATGCAGTTGGCGGGCGCTCGGCTCACCGGTTGATGGATGGATTTCTACTTACATCCTCGCCCATCTCGAATGAATGGGCAACCGACTGGCTGAATGGCGCAAGACTCAGGTAAGGCCCGAGTCCCGAGACACTACTTGACACTGATCCTCGCAGGCCGCTTGTACATTGCCAGCTCGAGGTGCATCTCAGTGCATCACGATTAGAGGTATACTCACACTTCCGGTCGACCGATCTTCTCCCCCTGGATCATAATCTCCCATTAGCTGCCGGCACACCGATAACACTCCTACCCTTTGGAGTGCCGTCCTACTACCTGTCAACATACAACGGCCCCACTTCTGGTATCACCTCCCAGTTCGAACAGTCGCTTACTGGACTTGGTGCAGGTGAATGGAAATTATCTCACCCCACGTCGCATTCCGAGAGACAGTGCACTTTTCGTTCGGGTGTTCCTAAACGAACGAGTCCAACCTATGTCATCGCCTGGATAGCTGTCCAAAATAAGCAAGGTGAAGATAAGGGGATAGCCGTCATCTGGCCATTGCAACTTAGTCTTGCGTTTACGGCGTCTTCCCAATCTGCTCATGCTCGGCGGCCTCTTCCTTACCTCCCAGATTTACCACCTCAACTTCAACCTTCTCCACCTCCACCTCCACCACCTCCCGCCGCGCTCGCCTTGTCTTCCTCTGATGAAACGGATACTGTTGCTGTCCCTCCTCCCTCAGTACTTGGTGGGCGACTTATCTCGCGCCGTCTCTACGCATCGCCCACATCAGAGTCTGTTCGCGCGTTCCGTTGCTTGACTCTTTCGAGGTCATCGAGAGTTGAAAACGTAGTCTCGGACGTAGGAATGTACGTCGAATCCGTCGCAAAGGAACGCGAAAGGGAACGGGAGCGCATTCGAAGAGAACGTGAAAATGCTCAATCGTCCGCTTCTCCACGAACTATGGCGACACCCTCGACCAGTACTAGTGTTCTAGCTTCGACTTCCGTCATCATGACTGGAAACTCTCCAGGGGCATCTTCACCAACTAACGGAAGCCTTGCAGCAGGTGGAACAAACTCTGTTCAAGCGCTAGTAGTGGCCACTTCAGATGCTAACCTTCCCCCACCATACCCTTCCCCACCTTCCGCCCTTGGAAAGGTGACCGCGCAACCTACTACTTGCAGCATAGAATCTACCGCCGCCCCTGAGCTCCCTTCCTTGGTGTCACAGACAGAATCTACTTCGTCACCCCTTGCTCCACCTTTTGATCCATTTGGATCCATCGATACCTCATGGACACAGCCTCCTAATGATTTTATGAACCTCGGCGAAGCATACGATATGGCCTTCGACGTAAATGTTGACGAAATTGGAGCTGGAGCTGGTGGCGGAAGCACAAGCACGGTGCATGCGAACATGGACTTCGAGGATGGGTTCATCTTCACTGAAGACGATTTTGACTTCTTTGATCGACCGTCAGGATCTTCTCGAGCTTCTCGGCCCATCGTCGCACCTTCACTTGAAGAGTCCTCTGGTCTTCCAGTCGCAGGATCTGCACCAATGGGGTTCTCTCCATCGATCCTTGGAGATGGGACTTTCCCGGTGACCACCGCTTTTCCTCCGGGTCAACAACAGTCGTCTCCGTATACCGCAAGTGGAACTGTGGATCCCTTTACACCCCGGTTTTCTGAACTGTATCACATGCACGATCTAGTTATGAGTGGCACAGACATGGCGCTACCGTCACCGGGGACTACCCCGAGCTCGGAACCGACAACGCCTCAGGTAAAATTGTCTCCTGAGCACAAAAAAGGACCTACAGTTCTACCAAACTACTTCGATCCAATCCCGTTCGCCCAGAGCCATAGATTATCTGATTTCAAATACCATACGGGTAAATTTGCTCTCCCCAGTCCTCCGGATGAAGAGGACCGAACGCAACCAATACCTTGCCTTCCATCACCAACTCAGAATAATCATTGGAAAGACCGATACAACGCCGCGACTGACCCCCGCATCAGCCTCGTAAGGAAGTTAATTGGAGTCAAGCGGAAGAGCTTCGAGCAAGGGTCCCGTAGAACGAGGTGGCGTCCTAGCTGGCTAGTGCATAGCCTGGATCTAGAGTGTACAATGCCAGGTGACGCATACGATACCTCTGATATGGCATCGGACGATGAGGACATGGACGACGCTGAACCTGCCATCCCTTCTCGAACTATCACACCAGCCCCCGCATATCTGCCTCTAGGGCCAACATTGCTACATATGCAATTTTCTCATCCCTATCTACTTCCCCTCAGTAGACCCTTGCGGCCGCCCGGCGCAGCGGTAGCACCTATGACAATCCCGATACCTATCCCGACATCTGTTCCCACCCCAGTATCACCTGCGGCTGCACTTGGTGCCACGTCAGAGAAATCGAAATCTCTTGAAGCTGCGGGAAGCATGATTGCTAGGGAAGTTGTTGAGAACAGCATTTTTGCTGATGCATGGCGAGCCAGCAACAGCAATTATTTACCGCACACGCAACCGGATGTCTGGCCCGCTGACGTGTCAACCTTGGCTCATATCATTCGCAGTCTCCCTGCTCTTGAAGGTCCGATCGAGTTACGGGCCTTCTTGCACCACGGTACGCACGTTGGCTGTCACTGGAACCAGTTTACTGACTTCTTGGTCAAGAATCTAGCACATCCTCAGACCAAGCGCTTCTTCAGCGTATGGATACACCAATGATCTCGGTCGGCAAAGGTGACTCTGTTATCCAAGTATTACCTGCGTCCCTGCGCTTCTGGGAGAAACTCGGGTTGACACCGCGGGCGGGCAAGAAAGATCTTACGGCTTTTCTCTTTTTTGAGGATAGTGGCCTAGACAAGCAAATGTTGGCTGAAAACTGGCTGAAGAAGCTGTCTACAACATACAACGTGCGTCCCCTCACCGACCCCTACGAATCACAGCTGAACCTGTTCCTAGGCACGCCAACTGGGTAATCACGTTCCAGGAAGCCATTCCCTCTGTACCGTGGACGGCATATTTGCTTTGCGATTAGATTCACTCCGCAAATATCTAGGCATGTAGTAATCTGTAATTTCAAGTGTTTCACTGACCGTCGCGCACTAGCTTCATTCGCCACAGACTTGCCAATTGAACTAACCGGTCTCGTCTTCTACATAGCAATTCCGGACTCGGCGCTGACGCTTGCATCGCCTCTACTCCGACAAATTTCTTCTGCGATGAAGAGGCTGCAAAAGCTCCGCTCAGAAAATCCAATTACCCTGCAACTCATACCCGAACATCACATTATCTCACACAATCTTGGAACCACTGATTTCGAGAAGCTCTGTTTCTCCGTATATCATCGTGTGCTTCAGCCGGTCGACCGTAGCATGTCACGCAGAATTCTCGATAACGGCAAGGAAACTCGTAGGTTCTTCCGGGAGCCTGCATTTACACTTTCGCGACCGCCCAAGCCTGTGGTACATTTCAGTTCGGGTCCAGTCCGCACATTGGATGTGCTGGACCGTCACACCTTTCTCCATGTTGGCTATAGATTCTCGGCGTGCGGAAAATGGCTTTTGGCAGCATGTGTCGACCAGCGCGGCGAATCTTATGACCTTGGGAGCTGGTTAACCCAGGACGAGGTTGAATCGTCAGCCATCCTGCAGGTCTGGAACTTTGCACTGCAGGCTGCCCGAAGAACCAATATTGAATGGCGCTTAGTGATATCTAAACTTGGGCTCATGTCCCCTGCAGAACTTGACGGTTCGTTTTTCGTCAACATCTCAAGATGATTTCTGATCTATTATTTTAGCCTGGATTCATCACTTGTCTGCAGTATTATCTCTTTACTGCGATCTTGCTCCTTTCCACGTTACTATCTTATCAGTCGATCAAAGCATCTTTTGGTCGTTCACACAACCATGTCAAACTGGCACGGGGCAACAAACACCCTCACGACGTGCCGCAGGGAAAGATTCGATATCCAAGGCACTGTACGTGGACGTGACCACGGCCACAACCTATGCCGTTTACCCTGCCATTCGCATCCCCCTGTCCTCTCTACCAGCTTATCCTTGGGCTGATTGCTCCTTCATCCCCGATGACGAAGGCACTACCACTAGTGAAACAACTTGCCCGATCCTTCCAACTCGTTCAGCCATTCTCCTTTACGTTCCCCTCAAGCGTGCGGGTGCCTCATGCTCGACCCTTCACATCCACTTCCTCTATAGCTGTAAATCTTCGGGATCTTCGCTCCTTATCCCAGACGATATTACCCACCAAGAAATCACGCGAAATTATCACGAACTCGCCGTTCTTGCAAGTTTACAGGGACCTTTCGGATACCCTATTCTTCCGCTGCATCTATCAGCGCTTGAATCGATGCAAGATGCTCTTAGGCAGGAAGGTGAATAGCTGCTGTGTGTTTCTTGGCTTTCCAAATCCTTTGCTTTCTTAGATGCCCCTTTTCAATATTGCTTACTTGCACGCCGGCCTCATTCCTGCATCACTGTTGTTGTATCCCTACTTGTCGTATCATTGCATCTTTTATCTTTCCTTATGTGTCACCAGCGTCAATGTAGTCGCTACTCGAAGCTAATATAATGATCATTCTTGAAGTACTACTGCATCTTCCTCTCCTGTGCGCTGTAATCCTTGGGCGCCTCAGAACGCAGGGTTGACTGTATGCTGGCAAGCGCGTTGATGCCAATCATGACAATTGGGACCAGTATGAAAAATGCGACAAGGAGCGAAGTGATGAGAGCTGGCGTGAGAAGTTGGTAATTGTGAAGGATACCCCCTTGAGGTTCCAACGCAGCCGGAGCTTCTGCGTCGGGTAGCGAGTCAAACTCTGAAAGTGGCGGAAGCCCACGGCGCTCCAACGGGATATGTGAGCCAGTGTAGATAACGAAGTGACTTGAAGTAAGAGCAGCGAGTCTGTCAAGCTCCTTTGAGAGAAGCCGTTCTGGGATATCGAAAAGGATGAGAGACGAAACGTGGGCACTCATCCGACGAACACGAACCATGCTCTGCCATCACGGCTTTCCGATACCTTGGGGACCCTTCGATGGGAGGCATCGAGATGGAAAGGACGTGTTTTTTGTCTGCGTCGAGGTTCCACTCTCCCGAGCCTGGTATAACGTCGATCGCGATGGAACCACACCGGTCGGTGAGGAGTGCAGCTGTCTCGGGGGAAGTCCCCAGGCTCCGTTCGACATGGGGCAGCTGGCGCGAAGTTGGCGCGTCTTTGATCAGAGTTGCAAGTCTGCACGAGGGTTGAAGGGTTCGTAGGTCGGAACTGTGTACCTGTGCAAAGTCGTTATTCGGCATGGCACAAATGCGTGGTCGGGCAGGGAACCTACTCCTGGGTGGTCTACAACGACAACAGCGTCGTACGAACAAAGGTCACCGCTTGAAATGATGTCTTCCAGTAATGTACCGTGGTTGGGACGCATGCTAGGAACGAGATTGTTGAGCGCATCTGACCTAGAACAGGGCAAATTTAGACTTGGAATGAGAACCCAAAGAATGCAACGGGTATACCTCTGAGAAGACCAAGCGACAAAAGGAACAGTGTTTGAGAATGCGAAAACACTGGAGAATGGGAGAAAAGCCAGCATGGCAACACTGCGGGCAGCCATGATCTCGTCGTAGAGCACTAGTCAGTGACAGTTCACCACTACTTACACAGCGCTTATGTAAGCGCAAAGTACAGAGCGCTGCGATACTCAAAGTTCCTGAGTAACAATACTATCATGGCCACGATCCCTTCACAAGCAAAATCAAAGCACCTCAGAGCCTGTCTGCTCTGCTCAATAATCCAGCATCCCATGGACTTCAGAAAGAGTGGTTGCCCAAATTGCGAGGAGATCATGCAGGTTCGCGTTGAAGTGCTGCTCCTTTTCATGATATGACCACCTAACTGTTTCCTTCACTAGATGAAAGGATCTCCCGACCGCATAGCGGTCTGCACCACAACATATTTTGATGGTATAATAGCAGTCATTGACCCGGAATCCAGTTGGGTGGCACGCTGGCAGAGAACATGTACGTCAAGGTGCATCCCTTGGATTCGTTCAGTCGTTGCTGACATCTTCCACCCAGCCAAGTACGTACGAGGCATGTACGCCGTGCGAGTCAAGGGGCGCGTTCCAGAGGACGTCGAAGCTGAGCTTGAGAGTCGAGGTATCAAATACCGACCACGAGACCAGACGGATCAAGACTGAAGTACTGAGAACTGGGTATGGTCCCGTCGTGTCGGAGATGATGAGATGTTAGCAAATAGGTAGATAACATCCCCCCCGCCAAAGTGAGAATCTGAGCGGTGTGCACATGGTCGTCGCTTACTCCATCGCTTTTTTTTGCACCACGCTCATCAGCAACCCAATACTTCCCGGTGCACGTTTGTGAATGGATGCCTTCTCGTTTCACACGTCATTATCTTGTGTGTGATGCTTTCGCCCGTGTTCCATAACTAGCGAAGAATCACGCCACACCCAAGACCGTCATGCTCTAGCTTTTCCGTAGATGGAATACCACCTTGATATTGGTGCATTCAAGTTGTTTATCCTGCCATGTTGTAACATTTAAATAACAAGGAAGGAACATGCGGTCTTTGAATCTGAATTTGCGAGGCGAGGATTCCATTTTCTTATGATGACGTGGTCCATTAAAGCTCGGATTCATAAGTTAAGCTCTTTGATAAGATCACAAATCTGGGGCTATCGAGGTTCTACCGTACATGGGATTCATACAATCTGTGGCAGCCTCAGGTTCGCCCTCAGGATCATGATCACAAGGCATGGGGATCTTGTAGAAATCATCCCTCACTCTATTTCTTTAAAGTCATGATTAAACTTCAGGCCGGATCTTTGGAAAGCATGATGAACTCCACTAACGTTACATGCTCCAACTTCGGGCCGCCACACCCGACATCAGAACCAGTGGAGCATACGGTAGTCTGGAATTAGCTCCCAGATGAGATGGCCGTGCCGTGGGGACAATACTACATAATGACGGCGAATGGATGGATAATTTTCGCAGCCGACCTCTCAATCAATCTGATGGGAGAAAATGTGGTTAGTGTGCGACGGGCACGAGGCATGAAATTCTTTGTAACCTACGGCACCAGTCTATCGGATACAACGAACGAGTAGATATAGCTGATTACTGGGGATTGTATAAGTAAACATGCGTTCGTTGTGAGAGCTATTTCCGCCTGCAGCAAGTGGGTCGTATCATGGCTCGTTACAACAGCTCATGCAGAACTTGATCATAGCGGTGAGGCATATGGGCGCTGTTGGTGGGGAAATGTTACTCGACTAAAACAAGATAGTCAGGACAGAAAGACATACCTGAGCATGTTCTTAGAAAAAACGATCTGCGAGAAGACTTTCTCAGTGTCCAGTGCCTCAAACAGTCTTACTTTTGCTGCCTCTTTTCCAGAGCCCGTGGGCGATAATCTTTGTGAATGGGGTAAATCTCCGTCTCTACGAGCCCAGAAGACTCGACCTGGGGGATATAAATCTGCCATCTGCATGTTTGCCTCAAGTGTCTTCCTTGTCGCCAGAAACTTTGCACGCAAGAAAAACCACAACTAAGAAACTTCGATGAGATCTATGGTGAGTAGCGTGCTTACCCAGTGCATGTCCTCAGAAGAGCCCTCTCCACTCTTCCATTGTCTCGTGCGATGCGTCACTAAAGAGTATCCTTCCCGCCCACCATTGTCGTTCGCCTCGCAAAGCCATAAAGCCGCATTTCGGATATCACGTACAGATCCTAACGACAGTCGAGAAACAATATCATCCGAATAGACGAAAGAGACAATCAACTTGGACGCCAGGCGACTCAAGTCTGCATCAGTGAGACATCTAGAGAGCCATATTAAGATGACGTATGTGAAATACCAACAAACTCGACATACGGTGGTGCTATACAGTACACGGACACAGGGCGACCAACGGGAAGTCCGCTGGATGAGACAGTAAGGCACGTAGTTGAATCCGCCCACATCTTCATAGAAGTTGAACGTGTGTAAGATATCCCATGATCTATATTACTCACTAATGCCAAGAGGGCGGCTACGCCAGCTCCGAGAGAGTGCCCACAGAGGATCAGTTCTATTCCATGACGACAAAAAAATATCAGAGATACGATTGATCTGGTGCCTTGAACCACAAACCGTAATCTGGGTTCCGGCTCAATGCATCCATCACAGCTAGATGTACGGGCTTGCCAATCTCGCCCATGACTCTCGCCATACGGAGCATGCCACCGTGCACATGGTATCGTGGACGTTGTGGTGGCGACGACAGGAACGAGGATCGTCTACGACTATGACACCACCCTGACTCTGGGAACGGAACCCTGACGTCTGAACCATAATCATCGGATAAATCGCTGGATGCCAGCTCAAATTCCACGGGTTCGCACGTCAAATCGACCGCTAGTTCGTTCAGGGACATGGTACCTGTTCCCATGATATTTCGTCGAGTGTTCTTATCATCTACGAGTGTCAAAGATATACGCACCACGAAGAACGAGAACGACTTGACAACGGTCATGATCGGTAAGTACCCAGAACCTGGGCATTTGGCGTTCAATGCCAATCACGGCAGTAGCACGCATGCGAGATTGTACATTTTGAGTATCCGGGTGTCCAACATGGACCGACCGCTCAAAAATTTCCTTGTCATGCTTACCCAGCAAGATATCCCACCACGAATACTCTATGTTATCTTCCAAGGAAGGGGGTGAAATTCTAGATGTACCTTCCATTTCGGCTTCGGCATCATTGATGGCCTTTTCTAGCTGTGCTTCTTCGGCTTCCTTCTCATTAGACACCGTAGGCGCCTTAGCACGGGCAGACGGAGAGGCAAACAACGGGGACACGCCGAAGAACAAGAGGCTAGCTCCTCCATATCCTGCGAGGACCATTTTAGAAAATCGTCTCAAGTTCATCTTGACCTCCTCCGTTGATTTGAGGCAATGTTCTGGTCGCGCATCCCTCCACCGTGTGGACGTTACGGATGATATAGACAGCCGAGAGAGTACGCTTGCAGATCGTTGTCTTGAATGGGTAGTCGGTGCTTCACCGATATCAGCAGATATGAGTTGACCACGATGTCCTGGGAATATAAGGTCCGAGGTGACACGGATACGAGATGGAACACGTTTGAGTTGGGGGCCAGTCGTGGGACTATGTACCTCAACCTCGCGAAGGTAAGGGGACCATCGTGATTCGTGGTGTTCCTGGGTGACTCCCTGGAGTGCAACCCAGGCGATGAGAGCTCTAGCGACATCTGTGAAGCCATATTTCTTGATTGGTATAATATGGCTTGGGGTGGGGTTGTCCCACTCTCTCTTCACGAGATCAATGAATGGGCCTAATGAAAAGGATGCCTCACTACTCCCGGGGAATATGATGGAAAGGATATCAATGGAGCTGTGTGCAGCGCGAAGAGAAGCGGAAGAGATGCACTCCCCGAGGTATATTGGAGCAAGTGTCAATGTTTCGGCAAAGTCAATCGCACTCGAGACGGCGCCCTCAACGACGGGGGCGGTGACTTTGCGCCGACCGAGGAAGGTATCATCGAAAGCTAGCGCGGTAGCCACTACCGTGCTGGAGGTCACGTTGCGAAGGAGAGTGAACTAGAGTGATATTAGCGGGGATGACTGACAGGCGAGCAGGGAAAGAAGGTACTCCGAGCCTGGTGGTTCCCTTTGCTGCAGAAAACGCGAGGGCAGTCATCGCGGATGCGACGTCGACGCCGCGTCTGCCATATCTCTCCCAGTCACAACACATTGCGAGCTGCGATGCGAATTGAGGCCCAGTGGGGCGACGAGTCCATACTCGACGTGACACTCGACCAGAAGCAGACGAATAAGTACGCGCGTGATTATTCGCGTGGGTTAACATCACAAAATAAGGAATATAATTAATTAAAATTCCTTGACCATGCTCTCTCGAAGCTGGCGCACGTCCCAGCGGCCCGTAGCGGGTGCCGCTGGCATCGCCCGTCGCCTCCCTGGCCCTTCCTGTCGCTGTCTGCGCGAATTCGCCACCGAGGCCCCCGTCGACAGCGAGCTCAAACCCTCAAATTATGGCCAACCGCTCTTTCAGTCACATCCCCACCTATGTGAGCCTGTACCGCGGCCACCCGCCACATCACACTAAAACCAGAAAAAAAAAATACAGTGAGACCACATGAGCTGACACCCGGGATACCCGTTGAGGAATATGAACGGCGAAGGAAACAGTTGATGGAGAATCTTCCGAACGATTCTGTCGTGGTCTCGGTCGCCGCGCCGATCAAGTACATGAGCGGAAGTACGTAGCACCGTCTATCATTCTCTGGGCCGCCAATGTCTTCTCAAGAAATATTGTAGGTTGACTCTGTGTCCCAGCTTGTTAATCTTGTTGAACGTCGGTTAGCTACAAGTTCCGTCAGGCGTCCGATTTTTGGTACCTTACGGGCTTTGAAGAGCCAGACGCAGCCGTTATCCTCGGTAAGCTTGGTCCAGACGTCAAGTTAGCGTCATGCTGAAACCGATGACTAGAGAAGACTTCTACTTCACGTGGCTATCGAATGACATTGTTCTCTAGCGGCAAGGACTCCCTCAAGGAGAAATGGGAGGGTGCCAGGTACTGTGAAAATGTATATTACTGGTCAGCTCGCTAATGACCCTGTGATGCCCAGAACAAGCTTCAACGATGCCTTAAGTATATTCAAAGCAGATGATGCTCGGTCAATACAAAGCTTTCCCAGTCAACTGAAGTCACTAGCTAGCATCTACTCCAACATTTACATCGACATCCCCAACTCATCATCGAAGCGGTCCCCACGTACCGCCAAGTCTTTACTGCGACACCTTTCTAGCCCTGTGCAGCCCAGATCAGAGTACGAGACAGTTTTGGAATCTTTGTCCGCTTCTCGGAGGCACGACTTGGCGCCATATGTTGCTAAATTGCGAGCCATCAAGACTAAGCGAGAACAGCAGGTTATGCGCGCTGCTGCCGACATTAGTGGACGTTCTCTCGCCAAGGTCAATTAACTCATCACACCAAAATTTATAGATGTTGAAGGGTTTTCTTCCACCACAGACCATGCGATTTACCCGCCCTGGCATATCCGAAAGTGCAATCGCAGCTCATTTTGAATATTTGTGCTGTCTCTCCGGATCACAAAGATTAGCTTATGTACCTGTTGTCGCATCGGGGTATCAGTCATATTTACCCTTTTGCGAAAACTCAACTGACCCTCTTTTTAGTCCCAACGCGCTTATAATACATTATACCTCTAATAACCAGGTGGTTCAGGATGGTGAGATGATCCTAATGGATGCAGGATGCGAATACAAGTCAGTACAACGTTTTCGATCCTTCCGTTTGCCATGCTGAGGTACCCCAGTGGTTACGCCTCAGATATCAGTTAGACTGCCGATCCTTTGGAGGTCTGTACCTCGTTCTAACCATTTATCGTTTAGCACGCACCTATCCTGCCTCCGGGGTATTTAGTGGGCCCCAAAAAGACCTATACACAGCTGTCCTGAACGCCCAAAAGTCTCTCATATCCCTGTGTACCGAATCTGCTGAACTCAATCTACACCAACTCCACTGCAAGTCATGCGATCTTTTGCGAACCGAATTAAACCAGATCGGGTTTAACCTGTACACAGGAGATTTGGAAAGGGTGTTGTACCCACATTTCCTGAGTCATCCGATTGGAATAGGTAGGTATTTTTTTTGTCTTTCTTTTGCGGGTACGGAACATCCAAGGGTCGACGGGGACTTACAAGATGAACCTTAGATTTGCACGAGTCAGCACACCTTGCTCGTGGAGACCGGTAAGCTTAAACTTATTTTTGAGTGGCGTATCGGAGTATATACTGAACAAAAAACCGCATGCTAGCTTGGAGGCGGGAATGGTCATCACCGTGGAGCCAGGTAGATCCGTCCAGTACTATGTATCACACCTTGTATGCATATTATGCTTATTTCCCCAGGTATTTACGTACCCCCAGTACCTCAATTTCCAAAGGCGTTCCATAATATGGGCATCCGGATCGAGGTTTGTAACCTTACCTCGCTTGCTGTGACATGTTCCGTGCTGATATTTCCATCAACAGGATGAGGTCCTCATCGGGAAGGTTCATCCGGTGGTTTTAAGCGTCGCCGCTCCCAAAGAGGTTGGTTCCTTTAGCTCCACTGCCAATGATCAAGAAAATAAAGTTGTATTGTCACCATTTTAGATTGTAGACATTGAAGGGGCATGTCAAGGACAATTGGGGCTAGAGCCTTTCTAGGATATCTTATCTCGTCTAACCTTGAGCATAACTTCAGTATTCTCAGTCTATCATATCCATGGCCTTTAGAATTTGATCCCGCCTCAACCATTTGTCTTCGGGCGTGAAGTACCAGCTAAGGAAAGCAAAGATGGAGATAGCTCCGAAGATGACGATAGCCTGCATAATATTGCATCAGATCAGGGATGGTACTGAGTGGGACTCTCACTCACAAAGTTGAATGTCTGTGCAGTAACCGGAAAGTAAAATGGAGAGATATCAACCTTGGTGGCCAACGTGAATGCTATTGTGTAATCATCACGACCAAGAAAAAAACGTACGGCAAAGATGAGTCCGTTGAAAGCGGCCGCACACACATAGAATGATTTCGCGTATTTGCCAAGTCTGAATCGAGAGGACTGAAATCGGCCCGGGGTCATGAAAAGCCGCAGGAGGGCAATGAGTCCGTATGCTGCGATAGTTGGAACGGCACCGGCTGACACCAGCGATGTGAACGCGACTTGGCTGGGCAAGATCGTGCATAGAATGGCTGCGGCGAAGATGAAGATGACGGTAACTGCGTTGCGGGGTTGACCTTGTGCGTCGACTTGCCCGATCCATCCAGATAAAGGAAGCACACCATCACGAGCGACGGCAAACACCAAGCGCGACGAAGCAACGATGGAAATCGTGGTGTTCTATAGGATCACAGTATCAGTGGGGACGCCGCCTAAGAAAATCCTTATGCACCATTATGAGACCAAGGACGGCCAAAATCGTCATGAAGACACTAGCTTTCTTGCCCAAAGCAAGAGCATAAATCTGGACAAATGGTTGTGGGGCGTTGAGAGAAAATATCGTGTTGAGGTCTGGTGTACAGAACAAAAACAGGATGGTGGTGATGAAACCGAGCACCCCTGTTGCGATGGCACTCATTAGAACGCCTTTGGCTGCAATGACACTGAAGAAATGAGTCGAAAATGGCAGTGCCATCGTCCAGGTGGCATACCTAGCATTTTTGGTTTCTTCAGCAATATGGCCCGACGCATCAAATCCGGTCAAGGTCCCAGCAGTGAAAAGGCTGCCAAACGACCCTGGTCAATCCGCCGGGTGAATCGAGGGATAGAGAAAGGACGCACAAGGACAACATCCAGTTCCACCCAGCAGAAGCTCCAGTACCATTGTCTAATCAAACGGGAGTCAGTGAGCTACAATATGTTTCACATGGTACTGACGCACAAGTCATTGTAAATACATCCACGGCCGATCGAAAGCCGTACGTTTTTGAGACGCCGATAGGCAGCCAAACGAGACATAAGAAAAAATCGAGCATGAGCAATGCGATCGAAAACTTGAAAATGCCCGAATAGACTCTAGGAGGGAGGTAGTTCATAGCTACAGATACCAGTAGCATCAACTCCGAGAGTATCCAGATGAAGGCACGCCATTTGATGTTATTGTTATCAACACCACCAGGGAAGTCGACTTCCCAGACAGCCAACTGGGAAACAATGTAATTGGCGGTGGTCTGTCAAGAAGACAATCATGATGTGACTTGCTGTTGAACAGATGCCAGGCTCACTTGACAGTTGCTTGCAGTAAAAGTCATCCATGCTGTGCAAGACCACCAAGCGACCAAAAAGCCGAAAAACCTGGCGTATTTTGGTCCAGCACTTTCAGCGGCCCAGATGTAGATGGAACCGCTAAGCGGTAACGCTGAACAGATCTCCGCAAGCACTGCAGCGGTTATGATCATAAAGAAGATCGTAACGATGTAGGATGACCTGCGGCAGTGTCCAGGATAAGTTTGCTAGTGCATTTTAAACTAGATACCATATCGCAGCAGGACCACCTGCAAGCAAACCAAGGAACAAGAACGAACTGCAATTGGGAATCATTATTGGCAGAAATACTTGCGGTTAACGAGTCGTCCATACCGAACCCCTCCGATGAAATTCAGAGCAACAAAGCTAGCGGCAAAACTTTCAATAAGATGCCAAGTGCGATGAAGTTGCTAGAGTAGACGACATCAAGTGCTTAGCGATCGCGGATGAAGGCGACTTTTCTCTCACCTGCTTGTAGCCTAGTCGACTCTGAAAAGCAAGGTAGATAACTTGTTAGTCAAATCCCGTAGGAACGGTAATTGTAGGAGGACGACACTGTGGGCTTCCCTACGCAGGTATGAGCGCTGTTCAGGTTCAAGCGGTATGATCTCAACCCCTGGTGCATCCTCCTCAGAGGGTACAAGACTTTTGGAAGGACAAGTCAAGGTCCTCCGAGTCCGCAGTCAGGGATACCCGCAGCCCGTTTCCAGGAGTCCCTACTGTAAACCGACGTTACCGATTGCCAGTAATGCCTCAGCGCATCATCCCACAGAGGTCCCAGCATCTCAAACGACGCATTACCAATTGCAAGGCATCTACATCCTCAGTGTCGACTTGATCACTGGTACTTTGGGTGACTTCGTGGCCATGTGGGCTGGACAGAGCAGACATTTCAAAAGTGAAGATACCAGGGAAGAAAACAGGTGATAACACTAGTGACGTGCGGTATAAATACAGTGATGTCTGTAACTCCGATGGAAACACCATATGGTCACAGTCGCGGACCCGTCAACTTTTATCTTTTATGGGATGTTCAAACGCTGTTACATCAGAGTATCGGACGATGGATATACATCGGAGAAAAAAAGAGAGCGTACCGGTTTCAATGCCTTGATAAGAAGCCATTCCTCGTTGGAAACATCAGCCTTAAACGACGACTGAAGGAACCGTATTAGAATCGGCGTGCGCATCATTCAAACAATATACCTTGAGGACATCGATACTCTGCCTCGTGATGTGGCTGAGAAGTTCATCTTTATCATCGAAATGGCGGCCGAACATCTTGGCTGACTGATACACTGCATGCTCGATCTTGACGGCTACGCCACCACCCGCCTGTGACTTCTTGACAATCTAGAAATGACAGAACCATCAATTGTTCTAAGAGGGTTGCTAGACGACTTGCGACTTACGTCGAACGACTTATGGTTAATCTCCAACGATGTTCTGTACATGAACGTATGAGAACCGATCTGAGACCAACGTCTTCGTTGCTGTGACTCACATCTTCCCAAGGTCGATGATGTCCCTCTTCTGGGTGATTGGATCGACTTTCACAACGCAGATGGGCGTGCCGACCCGTAATGTTCCGTCGAGAATATCCACACCCAGTATAATGGGGTCCCGTTTACAAAATGCAGCAATTGTCTTCAAACGACAGGGCCAGATTGCTTGTGGCGCAGCATCTCGGCGCTTAGCTTCCATTATCTCGTTGTTGTATGTAGTGAATGCGTCAAATAGGTGGTAGATGATATCAGCTATACGAGCGTCAGTGGGCTTATCCAGACTTAGCTTAATACAAACCTTTGAATATCCTTACGCCCATCTCCTCCGCCAACCGTTCAGCATCCTTGTCGACAGGAACGTCAAATGCAAGAACAACGGCAAGCTCTTTGGCTCTCTCTAGCATAGTTGCCGTGCGCATAATGTCTTTCTTGTGGACAGGACCGATATTGATACCCGACACAGGAATCTTGCTGACCTTCAAGAAGTCGAGCAGAGCTTCAAGTGAACCCAGTGTGCTAGCCTGTACCGAGACACCACGGCCCGATTTATCGATGGAGTTCAGCAGGGAGGTAAGATCGGACATGACTTCCTCCATTAGGTCTTCTTCATCGTCGTCGGGACCGACAACCAGAAGCCGTGAACCAGCGATAGCTTTCTCGAGGTCGGGGGCCACAACTTTGACGCCAAGCGCTGCCTTGACTTCCTTATGGTGCACGTAAGCAGACTACATGCGATGAAAAGTTTAGCAAGCAAAAAAGATGTGATATTGTGGGCACCCACACACCTTTACACGTAGCTCGCGCAGAGGCTGGGGCGTAAGTAGCGCGCGAACCTGAGTGACAATGGGCCCATTGAGACCGCAGACAACGATTTTTTCGCCCTCGTGCAGAATACCATTTGAAAGGACGACATCAATGGTGGTTCCGAGACCTTCGACGACTTTGACTTCCAACACCGTGCACTCTAGCTCTGATAGGTACATGAGGCGATCACTCATCCGTTGTTGAGTCAGATTGACCAAAAGCATGATCATATCCGGAACTCCCTCCCCAGTTATTGCAGAAGTGGGTACAAGCGAGACGTTACGGGCGAAGTTCTTGTTCTCGTAGTAGAGCACTGCGTTCAGGCCTTGCTCAGCAAAGGCAAGTATAGTCTTCTGGACACGATCCTCGAACTCGCGTTGTACAGATCTTTTCTGTTTTGCCAGTGATTCTTGGAATGCACCATCTGGAGTTGCCTCCCACCCGAACATACGATCGATCTGGGCAAAATTGAGAAGTGGTGTATGCGTCAAGACAGAAGGTATGTTACCTTATTAAGGGCGACGATGAAAGGAGTCTTACGTTCTCTAAGTAAGCGAAGGGACTCGAGCGTTTGTGGTTCGAGGCCATGCTATTGGTCGATCGTGAGCACATTTTCGTATTTCCGTAAGGAAATTTACCATGATATCAACGACGAGAATGGCGATATTACAAAGTGAGCTTCCACGACTGCGCAAATTGGTGAATGATTCATGGCCAGGAGTGTCGATTACAAGCAACCCTGGAACTTTGTACTCTTGTTTCCCGTCCTGTATCATACTGTTGAAAAAAGAAGGGATAACAACGACTAATTACAAACCTTATTTAACACCGCCGTCTTAGTTTTGATAGCATCAACAGGGAAGTATGTTGCACCAATTTGTTGCGTGATACCACCGGCCTCGCCCTCTTGTACGTTAGTTTGCCGGATCTGGTTCGAGCGCGTGTAAGAAACTGGAGAAGAGGCACCACAGATCCTGACCTTGTCGAGCAATTTGGTCTTGCCAGTATCGACGTGACCCAGGATACAACAGATCGGACTGCGTAGATTATCCTTGCTACCTGCAGCAAGTGCGGCTTCGTGTGCTATTGCTCGGCGCTCAGCAGCTTCCGCCTTTCTCTGTGCAGTTAGGCGCTGTGCCCTCGTCATGCCATCATTAGATTCTTCAGAGCTATCCTCTGAATCGTCTCCGGAAGATTCATCTTCAGATGACTCCTCTTCTGAGGATTCTTCCGCGGGGAGGTTGAGATCGGGCCCTTGCACTGCTTGTGGCTTGCTTGCTTCCCCATTTGCAGGCGATGCTAGAGTAGTTTGATAAATAAGGAGACGGAAGACGCTGTATTATACAGACCAGAAAGTGCTCCTTTCGCGGGCTGGGAAGGTGGAGGCGCGGGAAGGACAGTAGGCACCTTTGTGGGCTTGCTCTCAGAAGGCAGAGGCCCAGCACTCACTTCGTCTTCACTTGATGCGTCCCAGTCTTCCTTGACGGCAGGATCTGGCGCGGCACCGGTATCTTCCTCCGCACTACTAGCGTCCCACTCATGCTTGATACCATCAGCTGTATTCGGAAGCTCTGCTGGAGCAGGGGATGGCGAAGGAGATGCAGCGACAGGTGCAGGACTCAGCGGTCTTGGTTCTATAGTGGGGGATGCAGGAGTCGAATCTTTATCTTTACTCGATGGCCCCTTCCTTTTGCGGGAACCATAAACCACTTTTTTACCAGCAGAAGGAACTCCAGACGGTTGTTGCAAACCTTCTATCTGTATTCCAGAGGCAATTAATGCTTGTCTGCGTCGTTCAGCAGCAGCCTTTTCCTCTTTCTGTTTCTTCGTCAGTAAGCGACCCTCTTTCTTGGCAGACTCGCGTTTCATCTGTTCCACGGGATGAGAATGGGATCGATTTCATCGCATTTCAAAGTATACCTTTTCTTTCTCTTTCTTCCTCTGTTTTTCCTCCTCCTTTCTCTTGGCTTCCTCCGCTGCCTGCCTCTCTTCTTCCTCAATGCGCCGTCTCTCTTCCTCTTCTCTGCGCCTTGCTTCCTCTTCTAACCTCTTCTTTTCCTCCATCATCGCCTTCAACGCGCTTATTCCCCCTTTCTTTTTATTCGCGGCTGGTGCTGGTGCCGGGGCCGCAGTGGGAGCTGGGACCGATCCATCTTCGTCCTTTTTACCCTTCTTTTTCTTCTTTTTCTTCGCACTAGCTCCCCCTCCGTCCAGGCCATCCCCCTCCTCCTCTTCATTCTTTTCTACTTTTGATTGGGAAGGTGCTGGAACCGACGCTGCAGTCGTAGTAGTATCAACAGGCGCTGCTTCAGCAGCAACGGCAGACTTCTTTGCCTCAGCCTGAGCCTTTTTCTTGGCCTGGAGAGGGTCAGACGTGCACCATGAAACCAAAATTGAGAAAATAACCTTTTCACGTTCTTTCTTGAGTTTTTCCTTTTCCTTTTTGGTGAGGATCTTCGGACCAGCGTCTGCATCGTCGTCTGCGTCGTCGTCTCCGATTTCTTGAGGTCCAGCACTTGGGGCTTGAGGAGCAGATGGAATTGGAGGTGTAGATTCATCTGTGTGTTGTGATGGGTCCAAGCCAAAAGCGAGAGAGGCAAAGATGTTACCTGGGGCCACCTCCTCTTCCTCGTTTTGTGCCTTTCCTTTCTTTCCTTTCCCCTTTTTACCCTTCTTGCCTTTATCTTTCGAAGGACCCCACTCTTCGTCAGCAAGATCATCCGCAGTCATTTCCACTAGTGCCTTCTCCACAACAGCTACTGGTTCTTCATTAACGGGTTCGTCGAAATCCTCGTGTACTTTCATGGTCTTCTTTTTGTCCTTCTTAGCCTTCGTTGTCGATGCCTTTATGGCAGACTAGGAAAAGGTACGACAGGTGTAGTAGATGGATGGAACGGAAATGTGACCCTTGGACGCACCATGAGACCTCCGAAGTCTTCGTTCTCATCCACCTCCGGTGGGCCATTATCTTCCGTTGCGAGAGCGTTGAATGCAGAGAATCCAGATCTTCCCTTGGCAGTTTGGGCATTTTCCGCATCAGAGTCACCGATCTGTTGTACCGCGAGACTGTTGTTCGCGACGGATTGGCCGACCTTGTCCCTAATACCGTTTCAGCAGTGATCTTCGAGATCGATCGTGTTTGGCTTACCAGTAATCGTCGTCATTTCCTTTGGCTTTCTTCCCTTTGTTTTTTGGAGGCATGACGACTAAATGTTGGACGGATGCGTCGAGACGGGCAAGGGAGTAGTGGTGTACAAGAGTCGGGTAACATATCTCGCCGAAGCGGCTTCGCTCGGGGATTGAAACGTACTTGCCGCGGAGCCATTGTTTGACTACTGTACTTGCGCTCAGCTCTGGCTGAACGAGGCCTGGTTAGGTATTCACACGATGGGCCTCCTCACCATCATAAGGAAGAGCCGCCAGAAGGAGAGGGAAATGCGGATCCTGTTCCTGTAGGCCTGGTATTCTTCTGCGCTTCTAGCCTTCTCAAGGCTTGGCAGTGGTCTCGACAATGCGGGTAAAACCACCATCCTAAAGAAGATCAATGGCGAGAACATCTCGAGCATCAGCCCAACTCTAGGATTCAACATCAAGACGTTTGTCCACAGAAAGTGAGTGTCAAAAGAGATCCGCAGATGTCCCTCAATCTATGCTCAAACTAGCACTATTCTGATGGTGATTCTACCTCCAGCTACACGCTCAACATCTGTTCGTGTCTCTTGCCATCGGCCATTCTAGAACTTCGCCATTCACTATATGAGTAGGGGACGTTGGTGGCCAGAGAACTCTTCGGCCATATTGGCGGAACTATTTCGAGAAAACGGATGCCATCGTCTGGGTTGTGGACTCGGGAGATCGCATGCGAATGCAGGATTGCAAGGAGGAACTCCATAACCTGCTTCTTGAAGATGTAAGGATGATATACCCCCTCATTTCCGAGATTCACGCTCTCCAAGAGGTTGGCTGGCGCGTCGCTCCTTGTATTCGCCAATAAGCAGGACATACAAGGGTCCATGAGCGACGAGGGAATCCGTGAAGTATGCGGCGATATATTGCGCGAAGCGACGTTTGACCATAGCTGTTGCTCCAGTTACTTGACTTGCCGGGAATCAAATCCCACCATTGGAAGATCTGGCCATGCAGCGCAGTTACTGGCCAAAACTTGGTGGCTGGCCTCGACTGGGTTGTGCATGATGTTGCGCATCGGTTATATTACAGCTCCACCGCCGCCGCTAGTTTATCTGGGCATATCACAGGCACGGCTAGAGCATAGCACACTCTGGTGACCGTTAACCTTAAATCCCCATGGCCTCCGTGCCTAGACATCTGAGGATGTTAACCGAACATACTTTTTAATCGAAACACGTCACGGACTCCTTGCTGTTTTCCAGGTCCGCTTGCGAGTTCTTCTCGAGTTAAGGTTACCTAAGTTTCTATCATAATCCCTGTCTCAAGTTGTGTCGACAAAGGCTAGATTCGAACGGACTCTATCGGTATGACCAACCGGCGAACTGGAGAACATTCCCATTTGTTACACCGTTCGCCGTACTCCTTGTACGCTCACCGTAAGTCTCGATCCTATCCACGCAGCGGCCACCTTCTCCAGTGGCTAGCCTATACCGTCCGCTTATCACCGCCATTGCTTCGCTTCCATGGATCGCCTCTCGGATCCTACATGAAGGCTAACGATCGGTCTGCTGCGGTCTTAGCACGGAACCTCTGGCTTGGTTGTGTACAACACGTAAACTCTGACAGCGGCGTGAGTTCTCTGAACACGATGGTGGGATACGTGATTCGAGGGTAACCATCCCACGCCGCGCGAGTCAATCGATGCCATCGGGAGAACCACACTAGTAGGTAGGTACAGCAGGGATTACGACTTGCCTCGCAGAAGAGTCGGTGTTCGAAGTTCGTGGGTTTCCAATACGACCTTGTGCGTCGAACGCAGCTTTATCGGATCGAGGTTTCATCGGAATGCACAGAGCCTCAGTGACGGGTACGAATCTCCGTTCCCAGCGAGCAAACAAGAGCGAATTCGGCGAACGATACAAGCTATATATTCCACTCAATGCCATCTTCGACCGAGGCTACAGGATCACACGGTGGCATAGGACAGGACTTGAGGCGCATCAGTGGCACTTGAAGATACTTGGTTGTTTACATACTCGAGCATACAAATATCCCGAGTACAGTGCATCCTTCAAGTGTCCGCGTCCGCGCCTCGACATCCACATCACAAACGGAATTATCTATACTGTATCGACACGTGGCGAGTACGGCATTCTGCTCGATGTTGAAGATCAGTTGAAGATCACTGCCATTGAGGGAGAACAGAAGCTGAAACATTGATTAACGACCTCAGCGACAAACTACTATCACACTGTGTGTGAGTTGCGTGCTCCCGTCAAAGAGTCACACACTAGCTTACTCTGATTGCTAGGCATGGTACACACAGTCTAGACTTTGAGGCTCACCATCGATGTCATCAGCCCATCTGACGTAAAATGGAATGTCTCGGACAGCTTTGGCAGATGAGGTTACTCACAGTGCTACCTACTCACACGAGAATGCGTAATCATGCTATAGTTGGCGTCGCTTAGAAGGGACGTTGAGGGGAGTGTGAAGGAGAGGTAAAATTTGATCACCCCGCATGGCGGCTTTTCGTATCGGTGCACTCGCCGTCCTACAGGTGGAACAATTTTAGATCAAGGCACACTGACAGGGACCCTCAACGAGGTGTCATACGTGAGTGTTAGGCTTTAACATTCAATTGCGGACTTTCTCACCGCTTAACCGAGAAGATTTCCTCGGGGGAATCAGTAAGGTGGACGGTATACTCACAATGCTGGTCGCCACGGACATTACAGCACGAGTAGACACTGACAGGAAAGCTTGACTTTGCTGAACGCTCGTATACCTTATGACGAGAAAGTCAACACTGAGCTCGAAGCTGGACGAGTTGACAGGAACGAAGCGAGAACGGCAGCATGTATCAGTTCAGTTCTGGAGCGATGATATCGCAGGAAAGAATACAAACGGAGAAGCTTGCTGCATAGACGTGTCCGTGGCATGGTGGCGCAAGCGGTGATTAAGGCTTCCAGGATGAATGGCCGACATGCGGCGATGGAAGGAAAGACCTTCCCAACGACTAGTCGGATGTGTGTTGCGCTCCCCATGTCTTTGTACAGGAACCGGATTTGCATGGGAGAATCTTTTGCCGAGGGTACCTAGAGGGTTGGAATGGTGCCCAACGACGACTTATCTCATGCGAAGCACGCGACTTAACTCCTAGCAGCCAATGATGAGCCATGGAAGCGCAAGAAGCACTCGTTAATTGTGGGCGAGATTGGCGTACTGTGAGACCGATCAATATGTTCCACGTCCCGTGAGGGTGACAGGTAGACAAGGACGGCAGGAGTGGATAACCATGTGATCTGGCCGTCTGACTAGTGGTATTATTTCTTGTTTGTCGGCTCCAAGGGTAAATAAAGCACCTCGTGTGCCGGGCCAACGGAACGGACTGAAAAACAGGGCCGGTGGATGTGACTCCAGAACTTAGGCGGCATTGAGCATTTGTCCTGGAGCGGCACGGCGACTTGGACTGTCTCGCGACTGTTTCTTGACAACAATTACAAGAGTCGGATTTGGGAAAGATTGAATGTTTAACTCTACAAAGTTTGAATCACGGCGACACTAACCGCGCGGCTCACATGTTACAGTCGGACCAAGGGCCACGAAGCGATGACAGTGCCCATGTCCTGAACGGGCTGAGATGCTGCAGTGGGAAGACAAGACAGGTATGGTGAAACCTGGGTTGTGTAATCCGGTTCGTTCAGTGAAACCTTGCCCTGAACC
>JBBPJN010000045.1:0-35142 GCA_038088755.1 Boletus aff. separans
ACCGTCGCGATTCTCTGAATACATGGTGCCTCGAAGACTATTCTTTTACTACTCCTTCACTATTTTGAGTCATCGTGTCAATGAGGACATAGCTGAGGGGTTCGCCGAATCAAGCACCACAGTAAACAAGCACAAATCTAATAAGATTAGTTTGACTTCGGGTGACTTGCATATGTACTTCTACTCTGCTATGGGTCCACAAGCAGGGCCCTCCAAACTTGCGGCGAGTATGCGCAAGCAGAGGAAACGGACGAAATCTCTTCACACAGCCCGGGTCAAGAAAATCGATGACAGAAAGCAACTAGAGGAATTGGATAGGCTCGCCATGGAATTCGTGAGTTAGACTCGACTCATGGTTATACACGGAGCTAATATCCCCTCAGGAGCCTCAGGAAGACTTGAAAGCATTTGCCGATCTTCCAATATCCCAACTCACCAAGCGTGGTATGTCAGACTTTTTGGCTAGGACGACTTCCTGTCTGAGCCAGATCCAGGTCTCAAAAAGTGTTTCTTTGCCGATATGACCGACATCCAGGCATCAAGCATACCAGTGTCGTTGAAGGGAAAAGATGTGCTAGGTGCCGCGCGGACAGGAAGTGGGAAGACCCTCGCATTCCTAATTCCTACCCTTGAGATACTCTATCGTCGAAAATGGGGACCTCAAGATGGACTCGGGGCTTTGATCATATCACCAACGCGAGAATTGGTGCGTCTTTGAAATTGAAGCTGAATGGAGGTTGTGACGAGGAGCAAGGCTGTCCAAATATTCGACGTATTGCATTCCATAGGCTGCTATCATGGCTTTTCTGCAGGACTCGTAATTGGTGGGAAGAACCTCAAAGACGAACGCGAGCGCCTGTCTCGAATGAACATTCTCGTTGCGACGCCTGGACGACTTTTGCAACACATGGACCAAACGTTCGGTTTTGAGTCCGATAATTTGCAGATTCTTGGTAATTGATCTGAAATATACTGTGTATGATGAGAGAACTTACTTTACATTAGTCCTGGATGAGGCGGATCGTATCCTCGATATGGGTTTCGCCAAAACATTGTCTGCACTTCTCTCGCACCTCCCGAAATCTCGTCAAACACTGCTCTTCTCAGCCACGCAAACACAATCCGTAGCGCAGCTCGCCCGTCTTAGTCTCAAGAACCCAGTCCACATCGGTGTACAAGAAGTCGGAAGTTCCACCGCAACGCCCGCGAGCCTTTCACAACACTACAGTATATGCACACTCGACCGAAAGCTCGACATTCTCTGGTCGTTCATTAAGACCCACCTTCACTCTAAAACCCTTGTTTTCCTATCGAGCGGGAAACAGGTTCGTTTCGTGTTCGAGGCGTTCTGCAAGATGCAGCCTGGGATACCGTTACTTCATCTGCATGGAAAACAGAAACAGACTACGAGGCTGACAATGTACAGTCGTTTCACGTCTTCGCAGCATGCAATATTATTTGCGACTGACATCGCGGCACGTGGATTGGACTTTCCGTCAGTAGACTGGGTCGTTCAGGTAGATGCCCCGGAGGATGCTGAGACATATATCCACCGCGTGGGTCGGACAGCGCGATACGATAGCTCCGGGAAGGGACTCTTATTGCTCCTTCCCAGCGAAGAGGAAGGCACGCTGGCTGCGCTCGAGAAGAAAGGAGTGAAGATCAAAAACATCAAAATACGCGCGAGTAAGACTCAGAGCATCCAGAACCAACTCCAAAGCTTGGCTTTCCAGGACCCTGAGATCAAGTACCTCGGACAACGCGTGAGTCTCACGTTCTTGCGTCCATGTAGTTCCACCCTGGACCAACCGTTCTGTCTTTTCGTCATTCTTCTCCCCAGGCATTCGTGTCCTACGTCCGCTCTGTATATCTTCACAAAGACAAGTCGATATTCAAGCTCAACGAGCTTCCCGTCGACAAGTTTGCGGAATCGCTTGGATTGCCTGGTGTGCCCAAGATCAAGTTTTTAAGTAAGGAGCAGGCGAAGAAGCAAAAGAATGCGTCTCGGACCGTAGCTGCCCTTCAAGCACAGATTGAGTACGGCGCATCGTCATCTGAGGATGAAAACGCTGGAGAGTTGGAGGACGATACCCGAGAGTTACGTGAATCAGCTCCCACAACGACCTTGGCGGAGGTCTCTAAACTTGCCAAAGTTTGTCTCCTTCTTCATTTCATTTCCAAATGCTCATTCGAAACTCTCTAGAACTCAACGCGAACAAAGTACGATCGAATGTTCGAGCGGAAAAACCAAAATATTTTGTCCGAGCACTACTCCAAATTGATCGACCATGAAGATGCAGAGGTCGAGGAAGACTTTATTACCCTCAAACGCGCCGACCATGATCTCGACCTCCCCGCCTCGACCGAGCCTAGTGTTGACAACCTATCGAAACGAAAGCTCAAGCTGTCGCGAACGAAACGAGTGATCGTTAAATATGGCCAGATGGGGCATAAGCTCGTTTTTGACGACGAAGGAAACCCGCACGAGGTGTACGAGATGGTCAATCCGGACGAGTTTTACAAGTATGGAACAGAGGCTGTCAAGGAGGCCGGCCGAACGTTCGCTGAAGGAGAGAAAGGGAAGCTGAAGAGCGTGGATATCATCGACAAGCAGGAAGCCAAAGAAAAGAAGAAAGAGAAGAAGCGGAAGCGCAAAGAGCGCGAACGTGGGGTAAGTGAAAGTGCTCCCGTTCAACGTGTTACATACTCAATTCCCCTCATTTCTTCACATGAAGATGCAACGCGAGAGGGATAAAGTCCGCGTCACCGTTGGGTCACCGGACGACGAATATGTTACCCCTGACTTTGACCTACATTCAGAGGACGAGCTTGAGGATGAAGCTGAACCCCCACCATCTAAGCGAACCAAGTTATCTTCCATACCGAAAGTGGGACGTGCTGCGCAGCCTCACGACATCGAAGACGAAGAGGAGCTGGTATTGCGGTTATTGCGGAACAAATGAACCTTGCTGTGAGCTAGTCTGCCACTGGGTGTATTCCACGTAGCCTACCTCCTGTTATCATTTAATGAAGGGTGGATGCCTTGAGCATGCATCCTTGGTCGCCATACGACGAAAGCCTGTTCCCGTCGAATGGGGGACCGTCTCTTTTTACATATAGGCGGAGTGGGAGTGTGAGCAATATCTGCCAGTGCTCAGGTTGGCATGTCCCTGCTGCCCAACATTGCTGTAAATTTGCTGTTGCTCGCTCGCGGTACAGCAGTTCGTGGAGGCTCCTGTGGGCTCCTCCCTCTAAAAGCTTCCTGCCCTATTCGTCCTCCTCCACTAGCATATTCCCATCGTTGACTGCAGTTAAATCGGCTATGAGCCTTTCCCGCCTTCAAAGTCCTGTCGTGGCTAGCATGAGCTCGCGGGTGTTGGCCAGAAGGGCTGTGATACGACCTCGGTTTGCTTCGAGTGCTACATCCAAAGTACGAGCCATTAATAGCACCCGTTTGCGATCCCTTGTTTAGTTTCTTTCCTTTAGCCTCGCTCTGCACCCAGCACCCGATACCTCAAGGCTACCCATGACCTGTCAACTGCCCCAAAAGCATCTGTAACCTCTAGCACTCTCGCTCTCGGAGAGCAATACATACTTGGCGTTTATGCGCGACCGCCGTTCGTGCTCTCACATGGTCGCGGAAGTTGGGTATGGGATACCGAGGACCGGAAGTTCCTCGACTTTAGCGCAGGGATTGCGGTGAACGCGTTGGGTCACGCTGATCCTGGCGTCGCAGAGGTGGGTAAGCGTAGAATGGCGTCCGACGCTGTTTTCTAAATTACGCGGGGCTAGGTCTTGCAACGACAAGCGTCGACGTTGCTTCACTCTTCGAACGTGTATCACAACCAATGGGCACCAAAGCTTGCAGAGCTGATCGTGACCCTCACTCAACAACAAGGTGGACTCGGGTTCGCGACGGGCTCATCCCCTTCGACGCCGGGTGCCAAAGTCTTTTTCACAAACTCTGGTACCGAAGCCAACGAAGGCGCACTGAAGATCGCACGCAAGGTGGGCAGGGATCGTTGGGCTGCTGCTACGGGTGGCAAAGCGGATGACCCTCTCTGTACGAAAACACGCATCGCGTGTTTCCAAAACTCGTTCCATGGTCGCAGTATGGGCGCGCTGAGCGTCACGTCGACCGAAAAATACCAGGCACCGTTCCGGCCGTTGATACCGGGTGTCGATGTCGGAACGTACAACGACTACGAGAGCCTCTCCAAGTTGATCACCGATGACACTTGCGTGGTTATCGTTGAGCCCGTGCAAGGCGAGGGAGGTGTCACTGCTGCGGATGAAGGTTGGTTGAGAGCGTTACGGAAACGATGCGATGAAACCGGGGCTGTATTGATCTATGATGAGATACAGGTAAGTGGATTGTTGATTTCATGGATGCTTCTGATGCCCTTTGTTAGTGTGGCCTGTATAGGACTGGATCATTATGGGCACACTCTCTTCTTCCGGTCGATTGCCACTCTGATATTGTCACAATGGCAAAGCCTTTGGCGAACGGGTATCCCATCGGTGCTGTGTTGATGCGTGACTCAATTGCCTCCACGATGACAGCAGGTGAGGTGCAGAACACACGTTGGGTCGGCAAAGCTAAAGTTTGTGATCCGATAGGTACGCACGGAACAACGTTCGGGGGGTCTCCCTTGGCTTGTGCTGTTGGCCACCACGTCCTGAGCCGACTAAGTGCCCCAACGTTTGTGGGTCACGTAAAGGAAATTAGCGCCTATCTGGATAGCCGACTAGAGGCTTTGGTTCAGTGGTTCCCGGACCTTATCCAGGATAAGCTCCGTGGCCGTGGGCTGCTGCGTGGCCTTGGATTCAACAACGGGGCACACCCCGGCCAGGTCGTGCAGTTGGCTCGGGAGCGTGGCGTCCTCGTCCTGACAGCAGGGAAAGATGCAGTTCGTCTGGTTCCATCCTTGAATGTCAGCAAGGATGAGGTCGACGTGGCTATCGACGTGCTGGAGGGATGCTTGACGGCTTTGCGAGGATAGATCTAGTCCATATTGTACATGACAAAAGTGGAAATGTAACCCTCCCGAGAGGGGTGTTTGCCTAGAGGAGGTCGTTCCCGCGTGATGCTGTTGGACGATATAATAAAAATGCCTCGCAGTGCTGTCTCACCGTCACAGCTCTCTGACGGGCTGGAACTGCAGGATCTGTCCTCCAGCTTGAACAACAACGGAGACCAAGGCATGTCTCTAGTCCGAGTCCGGAGCCGTGAGGGTATCCTCGAGGAAATATCCTCTGACAAGCCACAAGGTGAGGTCCCGCTCGCGTCAAGTCGTGGGGTGTTGATCCTCTCCAGGGCCATCCCGAGTCTCATCACCGCCCATCGTGCAGCGTGACCCCACTGCAGGACTCCATTTGCATTTGTTGCATTTCCCTTTAGTTATTGTCGACTCTCTGCTCATTGACCGCGTTGCAGGTTGGAAGAAGAAACTCCTCAAGCTTGGCGTCTCCTTTTTTCTCTTCGGGCTTATCAACAACGGTGAGACTGACAAGTATTCACTCGCGTCTTGTGCAGGAACTGAAGTAATTGGCCCTAGTTTTATATGTCATCATCCTCTCTGCTGCACTTGATCTAGTACCCCCATCCACTCCCAAGGGAATAATCGCTTTTTGCAATATATTTCCTGCTCTGATGGCAAAGCTTGGGTGGCCGTATTTCCTCAAAGGCAAAATACGGTACGCCCGGCGCATCGTGGGGTGCGCATTGTTGAGCTTCATTGGCATGCTGGTAGGTGTAGTTTATGAAACGGTGGCAATGCCACTCACTTTCCATAGGTCGTTGCTCTATATGATAGCCTACCTGCGAGGCTGCTGGGCATTTCGATCGCCTCTTTCTCCTCCGGTAACTCTGACCTTGTTATCAATATCAGAATGCGACCTTACTTTTGTCATCAGGTTTGGGCGAACTGACGTTCCTGCAACTCTCAACCACTTACAATCTTTCCGTGGGAGGACAGAGCGTTGGGTGAGTATATTCAGTCGGGTTCAGGAACTTTTTGATTCGATTAGGCCTTCAGCTACTTTGCATCCGGAACTGGCGCTGCCGGGCTTGTGGGAGCATTCATGTGGTGGGAACTCAGAGGACTTGGTGTTCATCTGGGGGTGGGCGTCTCCGCGGTAGGCAGACTTTTCCTGTACACCCTAGCCTTCATAATCTTACCCTGGCCTCTTCTTCGTCAGATACTGCCCTTTGTATTGCCCTTGTCATATTTTCTCTTGCTCCCACGTCCAGCTGCATTTATGGATTCACCCTCTCCCGGGTCTTACACTCCTTTGCCGGAAGAGGACTTGGATATCCATGCAGTGGAGGTTGCCGAGGGAGATACCCTTCTCGGTCAGCCACCCAAGGTACCAGTGTTCCTAACTGCGGCAGACAAGTGGCGCTTAGTGAGACCGATGGTTCTCAAATATATGCTTCCGCTTTGTAAGTGCTCTTTATGATATACCGAATGAAAAAGGCCTAATCAGCCTTCATGTAGTCTTGGTGTACACTGTAAGTGCATATCTTGATACTATCATCATTTGTGACGTTGATTGTCACTTGTAGTTTGAATATACAATTAATCAGGTTAGTCACTTTGAACTCCCTTTCCGTCCACCCAACAATTCTCTACTGCAGGGTGTGGCACCAACTTTGTTATACCCAGTTCCTTCGCAAGGTGATGGCCTCTTGAGCAAGATTATTCACTCCATCAGGGACTACTACCCACTATGGCAGGTATGGTCCCTTTATTCATGCAAGTCAGCGTCTCACCCGCGATGTTGTATTTGTATTTCCCCATTCGTAGCTTGTGTATCAATCCACGGTCTTTATTTCGCGCTCCTCGATCTCGCTTGGTATCCCACCCATGCCAGAGAAGCTTCTCCCTTTCCCGGCGGTTGCTCAGTTCCTGATCCTTGTGACCTTGATGTATGAATCAGCCGTCGGGATCTTTTCCGAGGACCATCCCACGACTAGCATCATGTTTGTCTTTCTCTTCATAAGCATCGAGGGTATATGCGGTGGACTCGCATAGTAAGCGTCTCGTCCCCATGGAGCACGTCGAACGGGCACACAAGTTGACGCTCGTCCTGTAGCGTCAATGTGTTCTACCGGATTAACCAGGAACGACCTGATCCATCCACAGTGATCGATATAGAACGTTCGAGGCAAGAACTCGAGTTCAAGATCGGCTCGTTGGGCTTTTCGGACTCATCTGGTATTCTACTTGCAGCACTGCTCGCCGTACCAACCGAGGTAGGGCTCTGCAGAGCACAAGTGGCGAGAATGAAGATGCTGTGCAAGGGCCTGTAGCGACGAGCGGCGTTGCGCCTAGTCTTGGACTGACTACTTTTAGAGGTCTGGATGGCTCTGGATTCTAAGGGGTATCCACACGCCTGGACCTCATCCAGCCCCCTTTAGGAGGGTCTGGTACAAGACCACCCTTGCACACAGTATCAGTACACGAGTTAGTAATAGATGGTACGAACCATATAACCATGCCATTAATATAACATCCTGTATACACATGGATCTTAAATGCCTGCGTTAATTAACATAATACTAGCGAAAAGCTGTAGCTATGTACAAGTGTGAGATGTCAAGGCGGACGTGGACGAGCTACTGAAAGCAGAGATACAATACTTGGAACACACTAGGGAGTGGGCCTCGGCGAGCCAACGTATACGCCAAATGACTGCCACGTCTCCTGGAGGTGGAGCTGTTGCTGAAGAGGTTCTTCAACAACGCTTTCGTGCGCCCCTGTATGGGCGTAGCTGTCATGCTGCGAATACGGATCCAGTGCCTGGGTATGTGACATGGAACCCGGATAGCTCCGACCATCCCAGTGGTGAAGTTGCGCAGACGGATCCTGGTAGTGGGACGTGGGAGGCGCGTACGCCTCCCACTGCGACGGCGCGGTGCTAGTATACGGATAGGAGTGACCGGCGGGGCTATGGTGTTGTTGAGTCTGGTAATATCGTTCCCCTCGGTCCTGGGGCTGATGCTCGTACGTGGGCTGTCCGTACGGGTCGTAGCGAGCGTCGGCAGAGTGGTATGGATATCCTTGAGATGAACTCTGGGAGGAAGCAGACTGGGGCAGGTTGGGTTGGTAATGGTAGTACGGGTGCGTGTGCTGCAAGTGTGATGGTGCTTGGGCTGACACACCGGGATATTGAACGCGCTCCTGGTTCGACTCATAGGTCAGCGTAGCTGACGAGCTGTTTATGTATGATGCATTTGATTGGAAGTGAGAGGGTATAGTGAGAGGGTAAAGCTGGTGCCGTTTGGTTTCTTGCACGTGTTGCCGCTGACCAGACACGGCTGGAGCGGATAACTCTTCCAAAGACGACATATGTGCATCTGCCTCGGTATAGTACTCATCTCGTTGGGCGTTCGTCAGCTGTGTGTTGAGGTCGCCGTCAAAGTTAGTCCAATGATCACGAAGTGTCGGGTGCAAGGCCGTAAAGTTAGGTATTGGCGGGTTACTTGAAGTGACAGGCATGGATTGCACCGGTTGTTGACCCGGATTGGATTTGGTGTCAGGCGGATTGCGCGTGCCAGGGCCTGCGCTGTGAACCAGGGAATGCGATGCCTTGGTAACCACTGTGTTAATGCGACCGCTGAAAATGGACAACTCGTCTTTTGGTTTCGGCTCCGTTGAAGGTGAGAAGATGTCCCTGTTCCGGACGACGGCAGGCTTCGCCGTACTATATGCTTGCTCGGCTTTTTGGAGAAGGCGTTGAAGAATAGGCTGAGCGCCAGTATCGTCAACGAGTGGGTGCAAGCACCACGACTGGACGTACCAAGAATTTCACCGCACGACCACCGTATGTTGATGCCGCTTTAAAGAGGTCGACCGCCTGTATGCACTTAGTTGGTTTGAAATACAGAACGCCTCTAAACATACCCTGCGGATTTCCGTCATAGCAGCACCGGTGGTCTTAGATCGCGTCCCAGCGCCTGATGCGTGAGTCACGACGGAAGCCAACATCACCTAACAGGCAGGTGGGTAGTGGATCAAGCAACGCTCTTGCCACAGATGAAGGTACCAACCGAGCTCGAAAAAGCATGTGTCCACAACACCCAGAAACGTGCTATTTGTGCCGGGAAAAGGTCAAATTGAGTGCGCAAGTTGCTAAGTATTTCGCAAGCACTACGGTAGCCAGCCAAAAAGGACGGCGCATATGGGCTCTGCATCGGATTAGCGGGGTTGTTCGATACAGCCTCCGCAAAGAAGCATCGATGGATATATACAAGAACTGAATTATTTTCAGTCGGCATGGTGGGTGTCAGGAATCTGAAGAGGAACAAGGGCCTCACCAAAGTTCCGGTAGTTTAATGGCATGTAGTGTTTCATTGCCTCTGCGAGCCCGGCGTCCCCGGGAGGAGCTCGTTGAGCGTACATTGGCAGCTCCATATCTCGCACCTTGCGATCAAGTTCAATGATCGCAGAGTATTTAGGTACTTTGGCAATTTGTGCGTTTTGAATGACAGCAGAGACGCACTCGTATCCAAATCGTGCTTTCCACGCAGGAACTAGTATGAACAACCGCTCGGTGCAAATTTTAAACGCGAAAACACGACCACTCACAGCTAGGAAGGACAGAGCCATCGTCATCAATCGTGGGTTCTGGGTCATTAGGAAGCTCGCAGTCAACGAAAGGTAGATAAAACGTGGCTAAACGACCAGTTGCAAGGCTCTGCGGGAAGACTTGGTGAAATGCGGGCGAGAACGCAAAGCAAGGACAACATACTTGCCATCCATCTGTGATAAACAGCTCCCAAAATAAAGCGCGGCGCTTCTGAACTTCTGAAGCAGGCAACTGCCAACGAGCACAATCGCGGTCTATTTCTCTATGAGCCCAGATTGCCATTCATGTATGGAGAACCCACGGAGCCCAATCTACACATTTGTAACCTTGCATGAGAAAAACATTTTACAAAGCCAAATTTACTCACACTCTGTGCCAGCTTTGTTGCAAGCCCGAAAATACCCCAAGTGCATTCAATACTGTTTTCGCCGCTAACCAGTCCTTGGTAGATCGCCAGCAATGCCAAAGTCTGAATGGTCGTTACTGATGGCGGTCGGTCTAGCACTGGTTCCAGATTCAATGCCGCACGCGTCAAATAGCAGTACATATTAGCTTCTTCGTTATCAGGAGCAGGAGGTAGCGAGTTGTCGGTGAGAGCGCCAAAGCAAAAGATGACGAAGAGTAATGCTAGCTCATGAGAGGTCTTGCCTTGCGGTGATGTCGACTCGCTAGGCGAACTCAGCTGTGTTGAGGGTGCCACAGAACCCGGAAGGAGGAGGTCAGAAGCTTCACTATACCAAAGAGGGAGGCACTCTTCCAGAAGCTGTCTCTTGGTGACCGCACCGAAAAACCAGGGAGCCTGCGACAGGTACAGCTCGCATAGCTGTCGTGCCCGCTGCCATGGGGGCAAATGATTTTGGATGAGGTAATCGAGATCAACAGCGTCAGTGAAAACAGGCGCAAGGGGAAATGTCTTGGATAGAAGTTTGATGGGGCGAGGAAAGTCACTTGAGTTTGAATCCTTACTGGAGGACGAGGCTGGCAAGCTGGCTGCAGACTCTCTTGATTCTCCCTTGCAAACAGAACATTCAGTGCGAGGACGGCACCGACACTCGTGTACCTACAATCAGGAGACTCTTGATAACGACGCTTCAACAAACGGTACAACAAAAAGTACGAATATCACCTACTTCTGAACCAGCAGATCGACCATAGAACGTCGCAGCACCATCGTCTCGTAGAGCTAGGGTTCCAAATGCCTCTATATATTCGGAGTCATCATCGGCATGCTCGGTGGTCTTTTGAGTCTTGCCCTCGTCGACGGCAACGTGCAAGTCGATGATTGACTTGACCTCTAGAAGGTCTCGACGCAACAAAGGATGAAGTTCGCTCGGTGCCACATTTGACTGCAGAACCGCAAGTGCGTCCTCGAGTTGTCGAATGCGATCACTCATGATTAATATCTTCTCGTGCAACTTCTCCGTATCGGCGAGCACGAAACTGGCGCAAGAATGATGTCTACCAAGGTCACTAGTGTTCACAGGCACAAAACATACCGAGTGCCCTGGCCAGTTGTCAACTTGCCTAAGTACGACGTCTCAGAATGCTGCTCGGGTGCGGTCTTTGTATACATACCGTTGGGACATATTGCTGAGCACCCACGACGTCTGCATGACGAACAAGGGACCGCCTTGTCACACTTTAATTTCAGTCTGAAGGATGGAGTCTGTTTGACTTGGGACAACTCGACAGACAGTGAACACAGACCGTCGGCATTCTGCGCAAGACATGACACCCCGATTTCGCTTCTGCTCCTTCTCGATCGCCTTCTGTGCCTCCTTGCTTTCCTGGCGAGCATTTGGCTTGAGCGCTTGTGGCATTGCTTGGGAGAGGTATCCTGGAGAGTAACCGAGTGCAAAAGAGGAAGAACATTGTAGGGTAGAGCGGCTAAGTAGAATGCCGGCATGGGGGCCAAATTCTGAACTTGGGGTAGAAAAGCACTCGTTGGCTAACTGAGCATCATATTCCCAGTATCATATATCGGGATCAGGCTTGTCCTTCCCAGCAGCCGACCTGCGTCGACATGTCCCACAGCGATTAGTTCGAGTTCGCTTGAGTGGATTGTTGTGAATGCTCCTTCTGCTGGTAGAACTATCTGCCCAATTTTTAATTGCCGCCATCACCTCTCAATTCGCGATCATGCTCATCATTCCGGAATTGTTGCGGCGTTCCTGCTGTCATCTTTTCACTGGGGAAAGGCCGCACCGTTCTCCGGAAAGTTTGGCGTGCGATTGGTGGAGAAATCGAGCATTCGTAAAGAGAGGATCACCATGTTTTCAAAGGAGGACTGGATCAATCCTAGAGCGACGCTGGCACGCGCGGGGCACTATAAACTATTCGAAACACTTTGGCATCTCTGTGATACTCCCTGAGACCTTGAATAATTTACATAGACCCATGGAAAATAAATACCACACAGGAGTTATACTACATATAGACGAGAAAGATCCATCGATAGCGTGCAGAGAATATCGTCCCCAACAATATTCGAAAGGGGTGGAGAAGAGAACTAGTCGGACTTTTCCTTGGTACCTGACGACACCCAACCAAACCAGCTGGTGGGCCTCGCAGCGTGTTCCGAACCCGACCCCAAGTTCCCCCTTCTATCCTCGTAGCCCTCCGTGTCGCTTGGTTCATCGACTTCTTCAAACCTGCCAGTCCCCCGAGCTCGTAGCTCAGAATCAGAAGAATTACGCGAAGAAGCTTCAAAAGATCCAGAAGCAGCAGGGATCGGTTGTGGCTGCAGCTTCCCTTTGGATCGACGTTTATGGTCACGTGTGGACTGGGAGCCATCCAGGTGGATCTGTGAGCCAGCAGGAGTCCACCAGGCTTTCTCTATGGCAGAGCTTGAAGCGGCCGCACCCTGCGATAAAAGCACAGCACCCGATGCGAGCAGAGTAGGTCCGTAAGAATGCCAGAGACCGGCGGCGAATTGAGCAGGGCCAGACACCGGGTCACCCAACGATGGTGGAGCTCCCACAGCAACATTGCCCTGGCTAGGCACGTACTGAGCTTGCTGTTGCTGTTTAATTGTACCGACAATCTGGTCCCACAGCGCACGGAAGCGTTCTTGTATGAAGGCGTAAAAACGTGCCTTTAAGGAGGCGAGAGTGGCGTCAATCTGTGACTCGTGCGAGTGGAGGAACGGCTGGAGGTAATTGATGAAGATGTACGAGGATCCACGAGTTTGCGGAAACACAAGATAGAGAAGAAACAGCGTTTTCATCAAATAGTACATCGGGATCCTATGACGTCGGTCTGCGCTTTAGTGAATACGAGGTCGCACGACAGAATGACTGACCAGGACACCAGCCATTCGGCGACGTATTCAACCCCAACTATGCATCCAAGCACGGACCAATACATGAGCCATCTTTCCAGGTCTTCCTCGGATGCAGGTCGCTGGGAAAGTGTCTTATAGGATGCGTAGCCAGGATAGAGGAAAGCAACCACCGAACTAGCAAACCCGACGAGTCCTCAACAACAAATGGCGCGAAACGGAACTTTGAGCAATACCTTATGATGCATGAAGTCAGGTAGAAGAGCATGGCGGTGGATTTCTAGTAATCTGGATGTCCTGAGCCCGTCGAAGCTCTCTGGCTTTGTCTCGCAGCGACTCGTCATTGGACACGCGTGACCACATTGGTAGCTTAGTAATCATGCTTACGTACTCGCGGAACTAAAAACGCGCCCATTAAGAACGCGTCTTGGACGCGACCGAGTCTCATCTCTTATATGCCACGCAGGAAGGCCCGTCGTCTCACACGAAAAAAGAATTCCGGTAAGAAAGCCGACAAGGCGGCACCGCCAGGGGGACTAAGTGAGCGCGAGTTCGCCAGCCTCCCCAACAAGTATGGCTGTTTCATTGGTGAATCTTAACCTCGATTTACGGAAGAGACGTCACGAATATGTTACATACACAGTGGAGGATTCAGTGCATCAACAGCACACATATTCCTTGCATGACGTGTATGCCTTTTCATGTCTCCCCATCCGATCCGATACCTGACAGCCTTTCAGAGCCTATATACAACACCATGGCTCAGGAGAGAGTGGCGATGCCATTAAAGACAACCACTGGATTGGGAAAATCCAAGAAATTAGAGGAGATGGACCTGAAAACGTAAGCACCGCTCCTGATTGTTAGTGCCACTAATATTATTTGAATCTCATTAGGTGTGGATTCGTGTCCAGTGGTACTGGTCACCAGAGGAGGTGGCAGAGGTTATCAAATCCTTGTAAGTCACCCATCCCTTTGATTGTTTTCAATTCTCAGGGTAGATTACAGTAATCCTGCCATTTGTGGCAAATATGAAAAGTTGTCTTCAGACAACTCTGATATTGTTGTAGCTGGCTGCTTTGTGAGTGAGTAGATTTATATTGCCTACATATCTGCATGTCATGTAACATTTGATTCATTAGATCATGTGGAAGTAAAGAAATTTGAGGAGACAAGTTGTTATCAAGACACTATTGAAGATGAGGAGTGGTATTTCAGGTATCATTTTTTATATGATGCAAGAAGGATTGTTGTAAGTTTCTAGTTCTTTTTTCCAGTCAAAATCATGCCTGAGTGTGTACCCAGTCCAAGGTGACACATGATGCCTGTCCCATCTGCAAAGTGCCATACATTCCAGGAGAGGAGAGGATCCTTCATTTCTGTCCAAGGCCAGGCTGCTGCAAGTTTTACCACCAATCATGTTTGGTGAAGAATAACTATGTGGAGGAAACTCGTGAATACAGAGTTTTGGAGACATGGCCTGAAATTGACAGGACAGCATCTGTGAAGGCACTTGCAGATTCATTTCATCCAAGGAAGAGGCAGAAGATAGACTTTCCTTCATCAAAAAAAAGTACATGTGACCCTCTTGCAGACTTTCCAGCACAATTGGTTGCTGTTGCTGAGCAGCAGATTGTCAGGGGCACCCAGGGAGGAGGAGTTGTTGGGAACATTACCTCTGTTGTTGCTGCAAGGAAACTCATCTACACAGCACTTGTTCATGGTGATGCTATCCCAGATGACTGGGAAAGTGGGATTGATGTTTATACAGCATTTCCAGACTCTGATACTCTTCCTAATTGCAGGTGTCCATCCTGCTGCAGTCCTATTTGATCCCTTGATCTACTTTACAGCACATTGATTTGCATTACATATCCTCATGAGATCATAATCTACATACCTGTGTATAGTACCCACAATAAGTGATTCATGAATAAAGGTCTAGTCAACATCATTAGAGCGATATATGTATTTTATTCGATGAAACGGAGCATAAGATCAAATTACAATAGAAACCAGTAGGATACTGAGCACAGTACCATTCCGAGATGCGACCAGTGCCAGACGACGGGAAGACTAGTTGTACAACAAACCGAGACCCTAGTAATGTGCAAATGGAATAACCAGTACATACAAACCGAACCTCGAACCCGTGTTCAACGCGAATCGGACTACCAACCGGAGAGCGCGGCAGGGAGATCAACTCTCATCGCTGTCACTCGTCTTGCTCGCTTGCGCCTTTGTCGATCTCGCGGCAGAGCTCGAAGAGCAATCGTCATCCTTGCGTTTGCGTTTACGCTCGGTTTCGCGCGTGTTGAGTCGGACGCCCCACCTAGCGAGTTGCTGTTGGAGAGCGCGTGAGCGAGCACGTAGAATGACATCTAAACTAGATCGGCACCTTTGTCAGATCCGTGGACGGCTGTAATCCGGGAAACTCTTTTGTCGAATAGATCCTGAACGGACCCCCAAAACATTCCGCTTGAATGGGGAGGTCACCATGGCCCGACGTTCGGGAGAAGATGTCGAAACAGCGGTAGCGCAGAAAGAACTGACCTTCTGTCTTGACCGCCAGATCCTGCAAGAGTCGATCGTCAGCAATGTGCACCGCAGCGGCAAGGAAACGCACGACTGACTGCAAAAGGAAAGACTAAGGTTTTTCGGCCTTGATACTCGATGAGGGCAGGTTGGATAAAAGTCGCACCAGACAGCGCTGTCGTGCAGTTCATGTCTTCTGTGGGTTGATCCCAGACATATGTGGGTATACGTTGATTAGGGGAGGGAGGTTGTTGCGTCGTGGGTGGGACAGCAGACCGTGTGGGAAGCGTAAGGGGCGGCAACTGTATTGAGGCCAAGTTGGAATGGGGGTGGTAGAGGGGTGGGCGTGGTGGCTCGGGGAATTGATGATGCGAGGCGCGTGCCTGTTGCAAATCCTGGCCCTGACCTGGAGCGGACGGGTCCCGCGCCGCGATGGGTACAGGAAATAGATCGACGTTGCAAAGGAGACCAAGGGTATTGACCTCTCTTCCCAAGCATAAGCGCTTTGTCGTGAGAGCAGATGGACATGTGACTACTCACGAGTAATCCTCGATTTCCCTCTCGTACTGCGAATCGGTGCCGTGATTGAATACCTGGTACAACTTGAGTGACACGACTGGCGGGGGATCGAGTGGGCGCCGGTCGACCCTCGCGTATCTAGCACACAGAACAGCGTGGTAAGGGATTTGATGGCAAGGCTAAGGATAGGCGTTACTTTCGACCCAAGTCGGCTTTTTGAATTTCGATCAATTCTGCGCGAACGGTTTGACCTGTGAACCAACCAGAGACGAAGTGGATTGGGAGGTTGATCCAAGAGCTGCTCGTCCGGCGAGGAGGGTCAGATGGGTGCATCAAGGTAGCCATGAGTGCGTGGAAGGAGGGTAGGCCAGACGGACTGCGTTGATTCGGATCTGCCCTATTTTGAGGTATAATTGTTGGTCACTGGGATCGTGTTTTGCGCGAGCTCGACGGATATGAAAGGACAGCGTTCTCGAAGTTGAGGAAGGCGAGATGGGTTGTCTTCAGAGTCGATAGTTTCCTCATTCCAAATTGAGCGCATTTTTTTTTTCCGCTCGCGCGGGATACCGAATTCGAGTCCAGGTCTGCCGCGGCGTCGCCAAGCCAGGTACGCCCACTCAGCGCGTGCTGTTTTGCGGGGGCGAAATTCGAGGGCAACAGAGCTCATGAGACTGGACGTGCAAGAGTTGACCTACTTATACACGCTCGTCCTCCGCGACCTTTGATAATCTGTCCAGTTTCCCGGAACACGGCGCATGATGGGGTGTGACCCAGCACTAGTACTCGTCGGCTAATCTTAATCTACCCCCATAGATAATCTGGGTCCGGAGGCACGATGCAACGTGTCCCCGTTACTAGTTTTACATTGGACTCCGTCAATTCGATCCTCGGTGTGCTTCATATGGTGCTGGTACCTTGATTTTTAAACATCCTCAAGGACAGCTCTGCCTAGTGACGCAGCGGTGATGGCGCATATTCAATGCAGGACTTCAAAGCAACCACCTCACAAAAGGAAGCGGTCCCGACAGCCGTGGGGACATCATCACGCACTCTCCTGGAAACCCTCTACGTAATATATTCAAGCGTCCATCAAGTTCGTACGCTATCCATAATACATTAAACCACCAGTATGTCCAGTGTAGTGACGCTATCGATGGTCGAATGATGCCAGTGGCGTAAGGTCCAGCGGGGGATAAGTTGTCCAGGTTCAAATGGGTACGTAAAATCAAGGCTGGTGGGGGGGAGTAAAAGGAATCGCAAGGAAAATACCAGTAATCGTGGATAGCTTAGGGTGAACTGATATGAACGGGAGATGACTAGCTAAAGATTTTGACATAATGTGCAATTGACGTGAATCTTTTGTTGGAATGCAACGGCTAGAAGAACAAACGAATGAATGGAGCAATAGGACTCAGTGAGCAAGACTTACGAAGTACGATGAGAGCGGTGAAGATGACTATTGAGGCTATGTAGATGAAGCCGTACTTCATGATCTGCCAGAGAGTCAGAATCGGATATTTGAATCACGGTGTCACTCACGATCCGGCGGCGTTGCTTTCTCTGCTTCAGAGAGTACAACGGGGGACGAATTTGTTTCGACGGGCGCAACCAGACTAACACGCTGCTCAGTGATAATCATAGCAAAAAAAAAAGAAATCGTCTTACACAGCACCATTGCGTGCAAACGGTCGATGTAGGGTATGAGGATCGGTGGCGTCAACATAAAAAGCAGAAAGTGGCCGAGCAAGAGGTCTGAGCTCCAGAGAGATAGTTCGATAATCTTCACCAAAAATTCACGACCAGGTTGCGACATCACGTGAGCGCCCAGACCGCGGCCGTACCATCGACCTGTCCACCATGCGCGGTTGGTTTCGTCATGTTTGAACTCACGAGACAAGAACACGGCAATCAAGATCTTGTGTACGGCACGCTGAATGGCGATAACCGCAATGATACCAAGAACTGCGTGTGACGAATTCCACGCTTCCAGGAACCACTGCAAAATGTTAAATCGCTATCCTGCTACCATACTCTGTCACGTACGAGGAACTCGAAGAACCCAAGCATTCCTACGACACCGAGGACGTGCGCAATCGAAGCCATGAGAGATCCAAATCGAGGGAAGGTGGGATCCATCACAGGTCCGAGGAACAATGAAATGAGGAACAACACAATGAGCACTGCGGCATTCCAGACAATGGGTCCGAGGGAGATGACGGCGATACGGATCAATGGGCTTGGAGGTAGCTTTCCGGTACTGTCGGGGAACGCCTTCACGAACATGTACGCAATAATGAACAATACGGCCATCACAGCCGGGAAGATAACCTCAGAGAACAGCACATTCCGCCATTTGGCGCGAGGAACATCGCCTGAAAGTTTCTCGGATGGAAGGCCAAGTTTCTTCTTCTTGTACCCGGTAATCATCGTTCGGGACAGCCGACAATACCCGATCCAAGAGTTGTTGTGTGACCGCGAGTTTCCACGGGACATCCACCGCAGGAATTCCCTAAAAAGATTGATAATCAAAGGCTAATAAAACCCACAACACAAACGTGAACGTACCGATAGTCGATGATGAAATCGGAGAACACGAATTCGTGAGGATTGAAGAGGAAAGGAGCGATGCAAAGTGCCAGAATGGAGATCCAGAAGTAGATGAGATACGGCGTCCACCATGCCATCGTGACATAGAGAAGCATAATGAGGGTTCTCATCCCGAGGTATATGCTCGGGCCAGCGAAGCGAGAAAACAGGATGCTAAAGGATAGGCGCGTCGTGGCGAATCCACGTCCGGTAGCAATATACCTGGCGCCACCGAATGTAAGGTTGCTGATGATGGAATGCGTGTAAATTTGCGTCGAGAAGACCTCAAAGACCGGCGACATGGACAAAAATTGCTTCCCAAGTCGAATAATTGCTCGTCCGGTTCCACGTTCAACCAATTCTGGCACGCATGTGAGATCCGTTATTACCAAGTCAAGCCGAGGCAAATATTACCTTGGATGAAGAGCGGCAAGAACGCAATCATGAATACCAAGAAGATGCTGATGATGGTGCGCTGGATCCATTGGAAGACAGGGGAAAGATTGTAGCATCCTGGGAGCGCGCTTCCGCTCGATGTGTACTGGCAAACTTGGACCGAAGAATTGAGAGTCCCCAGGAACACCACTGACGACGTGATCAGCATACATCGGAGGGACGGGCTCAATGGAACGCACTTGTCACGACGAAGCATTGGACAGCCAATATGACCAGCATGTTGTTAATGTGGAAACCGGGATGGCCATAGTAGAATGTCAAGAACCGGTCGATTGGGAGTTGAGTCCCCAAGTAATAGTATTCTCGACTGAGCATCTGCTCTCCCATTCCCGTTCCGATCTTCGTCTGGAAGTTCAATATGGTACCAAACCCAAGATCACGACCTTTGCCACACTGATAGTATTCCGTGTGTTTGATGCGGCCACCGCGACCTATGGCGTTCATTCCAGCAAAAATATCCTCGTTCAGATGCAATCCTTTCTGGGCTTTGGAAACACCGCCACGGGTGTTCATGTAAAGCCCATTCAGGAAATCGGGATGACCATAGTGAAGCTTCCCACCAATCCATGCCCACGAACGTGCAGAGAGCGTGCCGAACGTCTGTTCCTTTCCAGCAGCAATATCTCCAAGAATACCAATGTTCTCCGAGAAGATGTACTCCCGAGCACCGACAATGGCGACCGGAGGCTTCTTGAACTCCTTGTGGCCATACTGAGCATACGGGCTCTGACTCGAGACGGAGTATTCTTCAAACTCGCCAAGGATGTTACGGATCTTGAGACATTCTTCGAGGTAGTTGTCCTGGTTGGCGTCAATGAGCTGAAGGTACTCGCCACGGTAGAAGATGATTGCGTGGTTCTGGTTGTCCGATTTTCCGTCACCAAGGATGGGGTTACCAGGAAGTTCGATGCGGAACTTTGGCCGACGACGTCCGGTCTCAGGGATGAACTCTGAATGACCGTCGATGAGAGCTGAGAAGAGGCGAGGATCGCCGCCCTCCTTGCGCGGCGACTCTTCTTCGAGGTAAGCAATCTGAAGATCAGGGTACGCGCGCAAGAGGAATTCGGCGTTCTCGTGTTCCTCCTTGTTGAATTTGGAGTAACGCTGCATCGAGACCACGAATTTGAATTTGCGTCGAGCCATCCGTTCCAGCTCGCGCTCCAGCTTGTCCGTGTTGCCACCAAAGAGCTGAACGACTTCAGGATTCTCAACGCGGTAAAGAAGCTTGATGGCCTTGGCATAGTTCATCATCCCAGAAACAGTGCGGTAGAGTGTCTGCGCGCGCAGTGATGCCCAGATCCGCGTACGGAGCGTGAATTCCGGGGCGGCGCTCTTGAACCCAATACAATAGAAGGGGAGGTCATCCATCTTGGACTGGCCTTTCTCGTCTGTACCAAAAGGCGTCGTATTGTTATACATTGCCGACTCTTCAGCGAGAATCTTGGTGTCCTTGACGAAGTTGTCCCACTCGACGGGATGAAGTTGTTTTAGGTACTCGAGAAGAGTGACGCGAGCGTGCTGATCCTCTTCACGGATGATCTCTCTGAGGGATAGGAGAATCTGTAGCATACATTAAAAGTAAGCTACGACCTACTTTTCGCAGAACGTACCTTTTCATTGTAGTGAGGCGTAAGGACCGTGAACGTGGGCATAGCATCCACCGGTAAGGGTTCGGGGAGATCGATAGTCAGGGACTGAGCAAAGAATGATATCCGACGCTCGGCTTCGCTACCAGTTGGGAAGAACTCGCCCTTGAACCCTCTGTCGCTCTGAGAGATGAAGAAGGGCGGCGCCCGTAAGCTGCGCTTCCCATCCTGACCAGTGTCGACTTGATGATACAACAACTTTTGCACATGTTCGATGGACACCAAATGCTCTCGGTACATGGAGATGATGATAGCGTTCCATATTTGCGAGACGAGCACCTGACCCAAGGTCAGTGTGATAACAAGCCAAACGTGTTGGTGCTCCCTACCTTTGGTTTGTACTTTATTTCCATATCCCGTGTGGCAAGCAACTTGGAATAGATCCGCTTGGGTAACCGCGTGAAAATGTCCTTCCATGGTGTCCAAATTGAAAGCCCAATCATGAATGATCGCGTGATGCTGAACACAGTGTTCCAGATGATATACCAGAGGAAAGTATCCAAGAAGAAGAGCACCAGATCCATGATAAACATAATGGTCAATGTGAAGGCCGCCTGGTTGGAGCACAGGTAAGGGCCAAAGAACTTGTCGCTGCAGCCCTGGATCTTCATGTTGACCATCACCGCAATAGGATCACGGAACGAGAGAGTGAGGAAGAAATACGATTCCCCAGCTTTGCAGCCGAAAACGAGAGCCCACAATGCAAAAGAGGCGAGTCTTGCCCGTGGAGGTAAGCCTGGATATGATGCAGTGAAGGTCTGGCTGGCGAGATACTTTCTCGATTTTCCAGCAACTCTGTCGCCAAACATGCGGCCAGAAGGCATAATGGCAAACAAGAGTGTGGCGACAACCGAGATGAAGAACTGTACAATACCAAGGATGAGGGCGAGAGATCCGGAATTACCACCCGAGCTGAACTCGGCGATAGCGATGTAGACCGTTGGACCAGCAGTCAATGCCAGAGTAATGAAGAGGAACACCAATCGACGGGAGAGATGCGAGGTATTATTCCAAGTCGCGGGAATATAGGAGAACTCGGCGAGGGTGGCAGCGATCATGATGAGTGTGGCAACAGCACCACCCAGAGCGGTTACAGACCATGACAAGGCTGGAGAATTGACGACAATGTTGTTGGATCTGGTGATCTGATAGATTCTAGGAGAGTTATACGCCGTATAGTACCAGTATAAAGAGATGTGAATGACCCAGATTCGGTTGAAGTTGACTAGTAGGTGACCGAAAGAACGCTTCTCGTAATAGGTCTTGAAGAAGGCCCTATTCCAATCGATGCGGTCGAACTTCATATACCGCTGAGATGGCGGCAAGTCGATCAGCATCGTCTGAGAACGTCTTGGATTAGCACTGAGATACGCATTTGGAGGGAAAACCTACCTTGTCTGTAAGCATGATCCGGGCGATGCCTTCGGGGTACCAGAAGAGCTGGTTGACATCATCATAACCAATGATATCGGCGTGATCCTTTTCCTTGCGCACGAATCTGCCATCGACGACCTCGTATCCTTGGTCGCGTATGAAACGATAGAGAGGTTTGATTACTGCACGAAGATAGAGTCCCTCGGGGACTGGGTCGACACGACTCTGGCACTCGGGGGAGCGGTAGTAGTCGTCTGCGCACTTGAATATGAAACAGAGACACTCCGGGACGAACCGAACCTGGGCGGCTTCACCCCAAAGGAGCAGGTAAAGGGCGATTTGACGCAGACGGTCATACTGACTCATGTTGTTCATGGCCTGGCGCCAGCGCTCTAGGGCGGTCTGCAGGGACTTTTCGCTGACGTTGCGAAGCCTGCTGCGTCTGGTCGACCTGAGTCGCTGTAGGCCAGGGTTTTGTGCATGGCCGACGGCGTCGTCGAGATCGAGCTGAGCAGCGAAATACCATTTCCGGTAATTTGCATGTTCGCCGCCGATGTAATCGGCATGGAGAGTGAGCAGCGCCTGATTTGGCGACATTCTCGACGCCCGACTGTCCAGAAGCTGCATGAGGAAATCAAACTACCAAACACGCCCATCAGCAAAAAATAAAATAAAATAAAATAAAAATAATAAAAATAAAAAAGACATGCCATGTTGCGCATCGAGTCCCGTTGGAAACCAAACTTTTGGGCCAGGTCAAGGAAAATGTCCTCAATCTCTTCCTTGGACAGCGGTATCTGGCGCTCCGTCGTCCATGCAGCGTACTGGTCCTTCACACCAGATTGTGGAACATGGTCGACAAACGCGGTGGCGCTCGAATCTGATGGTCCCATCCGCGATTGTCCCAGCGACTCTGCAGACGGTGCATATCCACGCCCATACACGTCCACGTCCGAGTCCGTATCTTGTTGCGCTGGAGAGAAGTGTTAAACAGTCAGCAGTGCGGCGCCAAAACATGCGTGCTCACCGTAGGGGTCATACGTGCCGTTGTGATCGTAGTACCTGTCGGTGTCATTCAGCCCGTTATTGCTGCTGTCGGAAGCATAGGTCTCTCTGCGTCCGTAGGTGTCGACGTTGTCGGAGTCATTGTCGCTGTACACATATCTACGAGGATGCACTGCCGAGGGGCCGAATGGGTCTACGTGTTCGATTGTTGGCGAAGTGGAGTGGGGATACGACATTCTCGAAGATGCCCAGGAAAGGCCGTCGTTGTCGCTGCCGCAGGAAGCGAGGTCAAAGGTCGACGACGAGGGTTGAGGTGGAGGAGGAAGTGAGCGGTGTGGTGTGAACACCTTGCGGTGCGAACCGACCGGGCGCAGTTCCCACCGCGACAAGTCGGATCCGAACTGGTTCGAGGATCAGAAATCAGAATCACAACTGGGCCATCACGCGCATCCCCCGGTATCAGGCCAAGCTCTTCTCTGGATTTGTATTGACATCGTACAGCTCGTACCACTCTCATGTCCAAGCGTCCTTTCATCCAACCCAGCGCATTTCCAACGACCGTGCTCATCTCCGCCGCTCCTCATCCACACGGCCCCATGCACAAATAGACACGAAGCCTCCCATGCCACCTCATTGCCCAACTCCGCAGCTGATCGTGGCAAATTGTTCCAAAATCGGCCTGCTGTCCCCTTGAGCGGACATGGTCCGGCTCTCTTGACATGGACACGCGACAAAACGTTTGGACAGCGGGTCCCACTTGCTCTTATCGCCTGCACCATTGTGAAACCCGGTGTTTCAGCGCGGCGTACACTGCAATTCCTATAAACAGGACCAGGATAACAACGGTCGTGGTTCCAAAAACACCAGTCTCGTGTTCGACCTATCCCACGGAGATCACAATCCCGCCGGAACAACAAAAGAAGCAAAGGAAACGACGTACAACGGATGTGAACGGCGAGAGGATCGGAATGGTAAAGTGTGAAGGCTTGCTCGACTTGCCCTTGGCTTCCCCGTCAGGTGTGATCTTCATCACCAACCGTGCCATGAACCCTAAAAGAACCACGAAGCACGTCGCCTACCTGCATGGTCAGCCGACTGCCGCCGCGTCAGAGTTTTGGAGACAATGCTAACCATCACTCGCTCCAACCTCCTCTGTCTCTGATCGTTTGCATGTAATATACCCTCAATCTCTCGCTGGTAGTGGTTAGCCGCCTTCGTCGACAGGTATATCATGCGATGGAAATGGAAACTCACCTCGCGCTTCCGTTCTTCTGTTCGGCGCATTTCTCCCAGCTCGTCCTGGTGTTGTTCACGCGCTGAAAGCAAGGTTTCCGCCACCAAAGCTCGTGTAGCCCAATATTGCTCGACCTTTGTGCGAGGTGCTGCAGCCAGCGGCGCAGCGAACCACGTATCCCTCCTTCGTAGATTTGCAGAAACGTTGCTCGAGCCGTCCCCTCGAGACGTAGACACTTTCGTCCCCCTTACTGCCAACTGCATGGTACGCGACATGGCATCGATGTTGGATGTGTTTGCAGCCGAGGATGGTTCGTCAGTTCGAGGTTTCCTCAGTTTGTTCATAGTGGCCGAAAGCAACACGGATTAGAACCCAACGACTCGGACGCAGACATCGCTAGCACCGCTAGTTGTCCGCACGATGAAACGAATGTATAAGTGTCAAATGAGATACACCTGCAAATAGTACATCTAGATCCGCCCTCCGCTGTATACAGATAGATATGTGCAATGACAACAATACATCACATTTGCATCAGTGGACGAGCCAGCTCACTGCTTGGCAGCATTCACAGCCAGCTTTTGCTGTAGCTTCGCCTAGTGTCATGGGCGCATCAGCGCGGAGAAATCTCACGTCATACATCCAAGACTCACGTTAACAGCATCCATGTACTTGTCTGTGACCACCCAGTGTTCTCTCTTCATGTTCTTGCCATGGATTGCGAGCGCAAGGTCCTTGGTCATGATACCATCGACATCAATGACCTCAACACAAGCGGCCTCGAGGGCCTCGCAGAAATGCTTGAGTGGCTCGTTGCCGTCAAGCTTGGCACGGTGGAGAAGGCCGCGCGTCCATGCGAAGATCGAAGCAACAGGGTTCGTTGACGTCTCTTTGCCCTTTTGGTACTCTCGGTAGTGGCGAGTGACCGTACCGTGTGCAGCCTCACTCTCGACGATCTGGCCATCCGGCGTAATGAGCTCACTGGTCATCATGCCCAGCGAGCCGAAGCCTTGTGCAAGGATGTCAGACTGAACGTCACCGTCGTAATTCTTGCACGCCCAAACAAATCCTCCAGATGATTTGATGGCCTGAGCAACCATGTCGTCAATAAGACGGTGTTCGTAGTAGATACCGAGCTTTTCAAATTCAGCCTTGTATTGGGCGTCGTAGATTTCTTGGAAGATGTCCTTGAAGCGACCATCGTACCGCTTCATAATGGTGTTCTTAGTGGACATAAACTATCCAACAGACATGGGTCACACACATGCATCACAGAGATGAAAATGACGTACGAGAGGCATCTTCTTCGACAATGCCATCTTGAACGAAGAGTGTGCGAAACCTGTAATCGACTGAGGGATAACCTAAATGAAAAATTGCACCGTCGAATCGTCCGAACAGGCATACCTCGTCGGTGTTGTACATACTCATAGCAACACCTTTGCCCTTGAAGTTGTAGACATCGAGCGTAGTTTGTGCACTACCGTCAGCTGGACTGTAGACAAGCTGCAGCTTTCCGGCTCCGGGAACAACGAAGTCGGTTGAACGGTACTACCAAGGGTCAACGCAGAGCACCACGCGCACCAGGAACGTAACCGACCTGATCACCGAAAGCATGGCGACCAATAACGATGGGATTTATCCAGCCCGGAACGGGCTTGGGAATTCGCTTGAGGATGATGGGCTCGCGGAAGACTGTGCCACCGAGGATGTTACGGATCTACAAAACAGTACTTGGTCCCATGCAGTTTGACATAGGTAGCGGGGAAACTGACTGTGCCGTTTGGACTCTTCCACATTTCCTTGAGTTTGAACTCCTCGACGCGCGCCTCATCGGGCGTGATGGTCGCACACTTTATGCCAACCTTGTATTGTTGGATTGCCTCCGCAGCTTCGATCGTTACAGTATCGTTTGTCTGCCTCTTGGTCAATCTTCTGATGCCAGTTCTAAGTGATGACGCCTACCTGGTCACGGTACTCTAGACCAAGGTCAAAGTACTTGATGTCCAGTTGAAGATAAGGGAGAATGAGCTACATGATGAATGAAGAGATGAATGGACTGCAGCAATGTGGAAAGCACGAGTCATAAAGAACGGACCTCCTCCCTTATCTTCTTCCATATAATCCTCGTCATTTCATCGCCATCGAGCTCCACTACTGGTTTTGAAACGACAATCTTTTGGGCATTATCTGGGTGCATGAGCGTCAGCTCGGTCGCGTGGTCGACAGGCTGATTGCAAGGCACGGCTAGCGGGACGTCAAGTGCCCGACCTGCGCCGAACACCATCGGATTCCCGAGATAAAACAGACACTCACGTAATCTCATCGACGTCGCAAACCCTCGGGAAAGTGGTCTAGCCTGCGCTAGCAGCGAGCGTCTTGCTAAAAGGACTGACCGAGTGGGCATCATCATGGTGGCGGTCGCAGACGGCGACGGGGAGGGTATAACAACGACTGTGCAACAACAAACGAAAAAAAAAAAAAAAGTCACAGCAGGCTTTTGTAGGATGCGGTCAGCCACGCTCGCCGGCCGTGTGTAACCGGGAGCTTGGAAAATGGGTGAACGGGAAGAGACAAGCAAGGGAACAACACGGTACAAGCGTGAGACAAACCCAAGGCAGATCGTGGCAGCCAGCAACTCGCTAATCGTTATGTGCCCACATCGTCGCATGCATCTACACGGCTTGCGAGACAAGAAAATTGGTACCAGCAAATTAATATGTCGGATATCAATTCTTTAGTGCAGTTGCCTCGTTCACCATTTGCTCTTGCACGAGCTCCACAACCTTTGCAACCAGACTTCTCATCACTTCTGTCTTTTGCTTGCTCGCAGCCAGTACCTCATCGTGAGAGGCAACTTCAATAGGAGGCAAAGCCAAGGGTTGGCCAGTGAGCTATAGCGCGGAAATATTCTCAGCAATGACTGAATGTTGCTTGGGTTTGGCGCACCTCTGCCTCCACCTCGTCCCGGATACTCCGATACTTCTCCGGTATGACGACCATGTTCGTGACAAGGCTGAGCACCATGACTTCAAGTCCTTCCTCGCGTGCAGCAATGACCTCTGGGATGGTACTCATCCCAACGACGTGTGCACCCGCATTTCGCAAGAACCGACCTTCGGCGGGAGTCTCGTACGCCGGTCCAGACACCCAGGCATAAGTGCCTTCTGCCAGTGCATCGCGATGAAACTGAAGCTGGTGTGCAGCGAGGAACGCAAGCCTTCGTAACTTCGCCGAGTACGCATCTCCAAGGGGGTAAAACCGAGGGTATTCTGGAGAGTTAAGCGGTCCAAAGGTTGGGTTCATTCCGGTCAGAGCAGGCAGTGCAAAATGATCTTGAATCACGACGACTGGTCTTGGGGGGTCAGTGGACGTCCAACATCCTCACTCCCGTACGCACTGGTTCCGACGGGTATATCTGGGACAAGAGATCCAGCTGCATTGGTAACTGACGATGGCTTCAGTGTCGTTCTTCGGTGAACGGCTGAACCAATTCACTGATGACATGTTTCACCCCCAATCGCTTCATGGTTCGGATCCCATAAGTCACCACTGCTGGCTTATGCCCCTCATACGGATGGAACTTTATGGACCGTGTCAATTAAATGTTCGGTGACAAGCGAAAAGCTAGTACAAGCACGCACACGCCCCAGCATCGCGACGACAGGGTATTTGTGTGGACCCATCAGGCCAAAGGCCAAGGCACTTTGCTGTCCAGTAACTTTGACCCAAGCATCAGTCTCAGGTCAAGGACATCGAGCGAGTCCTACGCACCGGTGCTCTGGCCGAATCCTGGGAGCTGAGTATAGGGTATCTGCACGGTATCTGAAAGGTTGTTGACGAGGGTGCTGAGACCGGATCCACAGACGATCCCAAGAAGTGGACTGGGGAGCATTTGCGCGTCCAGGACACCTCGAATCTTCTTGATGGTCTCATCGAAGGGAAGTGGCTCTGTGGAGTAGGTCATGATCAGTGTACTCTAGTTAACTGAGCGAATCCAAACAGCGAGAAAATTATAGAATCCAGTATCAGAAGAACGGGTTTGAGACGTCGCCAAGGTGCAAGTTGCAGCTTATTTCCAAAAGATGTACAGCATGTTATGTACTTGTTTTTACGAGCGCTGCGACTTGTCTGAAACTCTCAAAGTCCGAACGTACGAGTCGCAGAGTACCTCCCCCCGATGTCTTACTAACGGTGGTCCCAGACGACGACTCAAACCGGTACCCGCGCACAAACTCACACCGTGACGCTCAGAGGAAACCTGTGTGAAGTGTCATCGTGTCTGATCGAGTCCCTGATCAATATCCCTTTCTTAGGCTACATTTTTACAACCATGTGCAGTCCATGGATTCAAATGCCATCTGGTCCGACCTAGTAGTACGTCCCTTGGAACGAAATTCTATCTATTATACTGACGCGAGGTCGATAATATGGAGGAGGGTTGCAATAGCACTATGTGGCGAACAAGTCGAACAGGACTCTTAAAGACGTCATGAATAATGCAGCGGCTTAGAACTTGCCAACACTTCAACGTCCGACGTCGTGCCGATGAGTAGCTTCTTCATCACCCTGACTCTTGAGGTAAGCCGTGGGTTCAATAATTATGTACATCAGCCTATTCTATCATGGTCGCGGACATGCTAGAAGACGGCCGGCAACGACTAAAGGCCGACCAAGGGGCACCAAGCTATTAGCAGTGACCTTCTGCCCTGCACCCACCAACAGCTGCCACTATGCCGAGTCTCACTTTACCCCCTGCCCCTCACTACCAGGCTGCACTACCTACCAAAGCCGATCGTATGTACTATTCCTGCGTCGATCTTGATCTCGTCGCTTATCATACAGTGGCTACTAATCTTGGATCCAGTGGACTTTGTAGATCTTCCGACCATCAACCTAGCCAAGTTCGAGAGTGCAGAAGGGCGTGCTCTGCTGGCCACCCAGGTTCGAGATGCACTCTTGACCCATGGGTTCTTCTATGTCATTAATCACGGATACCGTCAATCGGAGGCAAGATCTTCCTCACCTTCTTACTTTGATGTCCAACACCCAAGCAGGCCGACAGGATGTTTGATATCGCAGATATACCCTTTACTCAAGTCAGCGAAGAAGAGAAACAAACGTATGTTGCTGCTATAAAACAGACTGGATCGTACCAAGGATACAAACTTCCGCGTTACTGGGTGAGCCACCGTCTTTGGTCCGCTCTCGGGTTTACTCACTTTGGTATAGCACATCGACAACGGAGTCTATGATAAGATCGAGCATTACAACAGTGAGCTTGATCCATCTTTCCCGTGTTCGCTTCCAGTTTTTTGAGTGGTCCTTAGTTAACCGAGACATCACCAAACGTGGACATCCAGAGGCGCTTCTCCCGTTTCTTCCTGAGATCAAGGAGTTTGGCAAGTTTAACCACTTCAACGTCCTGCATCCGATCATGCGGTAAGCCGAGCGTTTCATCGAGCTCGTCTATGCTCAAGGGGCTGGATCACAGATTGATAGCGTTGAGCCTTGAGTTACCCGAGGATGCTTTGGTCAACATTCACAATTACGATGCCATTGGCGAAAGCTACGGTACGCTAGATTTGATAGCGTCTTGGACTACCCTAGTTGACCCACTCACTCACCTAGTGAGGTTTATGAAATAGTGAGTGTTTCCTATGGTGTTTCCTATCTCGTATCATCCTCGTGAACTGACAGGCATCCCGCATTCCAGTTATCCACGCTCTGCCGAAGAGGAGGCCAAGACCAACAACGTCTGGTTCAAAGGACATACAGGCAAGTCCGAAATTCGTTCCATCTGCAAGAGTCGCTCGAAATTGACCTCGGATAACTGGTGGACAGACGTCGGGAGCATAAGCATCCTGTGGAGTCAGCCTGTGGCTGCCCTTCAGATTCTGTCAAAGGATGGCCGATGGCGGTGGGTGAAACACGTTGACAACGCATTGGTGAGTATCCAGTCCCGTCAAGTCGGTTGGGTACCCTAGTCACCGCATGTTTCTACGTAGGTGGTGAACGCCGGAGATGCACTAGACTTCCTCACGGGAGGGTACTACAAGGGGACCATCCACCGCGTAGTGCAGCCTCCTCCTGACCAGCAGGAGTACACCCGCTTAGGTGTTTTCTATTTTGTCTTGCCAGACGACCATATCAAGTTGATACCCATACGCGAGAGTCCCTTGCTGCAAAGAGTTGGGATCAATCCACGCTGTGAAGATAGCGTCGCGCCAACCATGGAGCAATGGAGGAAAGGAAGGATCATCGCGTATGGCCAGAGTGACCTGAAGCAGGGACAAGAAAAAGGAGTGGAGGAAGAAGTCATCAGCGGAGTCGTTGTCAAACATTGGAATTAACGTTAGAGTAGGAGGGTTTCGTACGGGGTTCGACTGTGTTCAATGTATGTGTAAGCATATCGTTCCATCGACGAGGATGCCCAAGTCGAAGCTTCATTGATGCATGCTTCCTAGAGCATTGAAAGACTGCATGTGGCCAACCAGAGCCTATTCGTTAAATATTGGAATTAAAGTCAGAACGTCAGAGATCCACAAAGCAAAATCTACAAGTGGGCAGTACATGTGTGTGTATAAAGACCGACTGTTTGTACATATATGCACCTGAGCGCAAAGAAAAAATACCTGACGACGAATGGAGGGTGTAACGTTCGTCTAATGAAAACCCGAGGGAACGTGATCGGCACCAAGACATCAAGAGAAAGCCTTCTTGCCTATGTGTACCTTTCCCTGTAGCGGCAGCCCCTTCAGTTTGAACCCGACATCTTCTCCGTTACCATCATGGAAAGGTAAACCAATGATGTCAACGCCAACGTCGACAGTGCCCTGTAGACCTGCTGTTGCACCATTGGAGCCGAACAGTATCTAGAAAACGCAGTGATGAGTGCTTGAAAAGAGGTGCGGACCAAACATACCTTGCTAACAAAATTGCTGAACTCCTTTTCCCTCCCTGGTATGACCTGAATGGGTACATCGACAATTGAGGCTGACACCGAGAAAATAGATCCCTCTTCGTCCGTGCCATCATAAACACTCGTCGCTTCCAGCCAGTCGTCGGGTAGTATATGACCAAATGCATGAGGAGGAACAGGCTGCGGGAGGTGACTCGGAACATTCCCAAGAGCACCCAGAGGGGGAAGCATCTCGTCTACATCCCCATCATACACCAATATATCTGGCAGGATTTGCTTGACGTCCATCTTGAAGTTCATGCCTTTCGGGAGCACAATCAGAGCGAACACCTCTCCGCTCGCTAAAAGTTCAGTCCCATAGGGCTTCACTTTCATATTGCGGATTGTCACGTTGCGCAAAACCTTGGGCTTTGTGGCTGGCGAGGGAAATTCGGTGTCGATGACGAGAGACGGAAACAGCGGGGACCTGATGGTTATTGGGTTGGGTTGAAGAGAGAGATAGCGAGAGGCGAATAGCGAAAGCGCTTCAATAGCGGTTGATGGCAGTGGAAGCACTCTGCCTGAGATAAAGAGCGTCACATTAGGATGTGTGAGCGAGAACGGTTCTGTTTCAGCAGCAGCGATAGGGATATAGGTATCCTGATTTCCGATTGGGAGTGAGACAATAAAGGGCAATGAGGGGACAGTCATCTCAAAGCTAGGTGGTGCGGGGTCGATGATAGAAGCACGAGCATTCAACTGGATTTCTTTGTCCGTAGAGGAGATGTCGAACGACTCGACCGAAACAAGCTGTGAGAATGATGGCAAGGGCCTGTCCTCGCCTGGCTCTGGTAAACCTGGAATAGGAGGAACTAGAAAGGCTCGTGTTTAGATTACAAATAAATGGGTACAGAACACTTACTAGGCAGCGATAGTCGGGTCTCAACGTTATGGAAGTTAGCGGAGAGCATACTCCGCCATCCCCTGCCACCACCACCACGTACCACGACTTCGGGAGCAGACACCCGAAGTGATGCAGCCCCATGACGCCAAGAATCTTCCGCGAATTGAACAAGGTCTGAGGAGTTATCCGTTGGGCGGACGAAGACAAGTATGGACACTGGTGTCAGCCAGGATGGATCATGGGGTGGATTACTGGTGATGGGCAACTGTACTGGCTGCGTCGATACAGATGCCAGTAAAGCTAGGTCCGAATGCACATTGACCGTGGAAACGTCGGCCGACACAGACCCGAGGATGCGAATGCCTAGCCGGCCAACAGACTTCCACAAGTCGGTCAGCGTTCCTTGGTTCCTGTCGGTGTCGACGCCAATGATTGACCCAGCGTCAACACCCGCTCTGGCGTCCAGCCTTATCCAAAGGCCTCCGTCTGTAGCATTGATGACATCTACTTTGTCTGGGCCTTGCAAGATCAGACCTTTTGCGAGAGCGTCATCTGGTGAGAGATAGAAAAGCCGAGCTGCGTAGGAGTATGCTAGGAGTGCCAGTGCTAAGAAGACGACCAAGCAGAGTAAAAGGGCGATTGAGAAGACAAATATCAGTGTCTTCCAGAGTCGGCGCCGCGCTACGGAGCTGTTCTCAAGGTCAAGCTCTTCTTCGTCTCCGCTAACTTGGGAGGACGCAGCCTCGAGAAGTGGCGTTGTCTCCGTAGCTTCGCGCGGCTCAGACTTTCCCTTCCCCTTCGTAAAACGCTGTCGATCCTCGAGAACAGTTGCCATGAAGGTCGTGGTAGGGAGGAAAGGCGAGCCTCGAGTGCAATGCTGTGCGATGGAACGTTCGTTGCCTCCGTGGCCAATTTCGGATTGTCCCCTAACTAGAGCCATGGCCACGCCAACGTGTTCTCACACATTTGGGAGGCTTCGACGGTCTACTAGCTCGCTACTCGAAAACATACGGCAGACAGCGTGCTGCTAGATTATTGGGTCGTCCCTGTTTCGCAACGAAGACAGCGGCAGGTGAAGAACCAATTCTCTTCCAGTTCCCACCTCCTTTGATCCGCTGGTGAATCCGTGTCAATGTAACTGATGCACAGTTCCTCTCCGGCCACAATTATACGGCTAGCCTCGAAATGAAGCGCTCGTCCCACCCGTTTCTTCCGAACATTTGGGATGCAACCTAGAATTATGCTTGTCACCTCTGTTTCGACGGCACAGCAACGGACGCACTGTGATTAAAATAACTCGCGCTGACCCACATTCCCCATCCCATCATCTCCTCTCTCCGGTCACCATCCCATATCCCGAAGGCGTTCCCAGTGTCGCGAGAGAGCACCTCACGGACGGTAGATATGTATTTCCGGAGATATTGCGGGAGCGCATTTGAAAGGAAGACGTAGATACGCAGGTAAGCAGTAAGCATGTGCGGTCGCGTCTGGATGTTGCAAAGCTCGTTCGTCTGGAGATTGAGAAGCTGTGGCCAGGACTCGTATCGGTTACATGCCATTTGCGACGTCGGATCAGATGGCAAAAGATCGTGACGCTCGTCGCAGTATCGGCGGACCATAGCTACCGCGAGCGAACGTGCGATCTCGAGTTCGATATCCTCTATATGGAGAGTCGAGTAATAAAGGGTAAGGTGTGCCCTGGAAGCAATGAGCGCCTCTGCACGCTCCCAGGCCGCATCGATCACTTTTGGGGTGATTGACTGGTCTCCAGACATATAAGAGGGGAGCAGGGATTTAACTTTGACTTCCTCTTCCGGTGATTTGAATCTCTTCCGAGTCGCAACTTGACTCTTGGTTAAGAGCGTGTCCACCTCCATCAACAAGGTAGATGCCTCGTCAAGTTCCCAGCTATTTTTACAGCCATCACTGCAGAACCAGGCGGTCGTCGCACCTGCCCGACTCCACTTGATTTTCCAAGTACGCGAAGATCCAACGGTGGATGGTGCATGATCGCTCGCAGAATATGCGAAACAGTGCGCACAAACTTCTTTTCGATAGTCCTTGTAAATAACGTAGGCGAAGGGTGCTTCGCTTGAATGTATCCGTGTCCCAGGCGCGACATCAGAGGTTGCGAATAAGGAACGTCCTCCGTGAGTCGTAATTCGGAGCTCGAGGTTCGAGGATGTGTCGAATATCGCAGGCTTCGGATTGTCAGCTGAAGAAGATGAAGATGAGAGTGCCATGTCCAACGTATAACGCGATCGATGTTGCTGCGGCGAACTTGAACCGGCCAGCCCAGGAACGACTCGGAAGGTGAATATTTGAATGGCGATCTGTTGGTATTCTGTCACGTCGCTACAAGTAGTCAAACAAAGCGTCGACATATTAGAAAACTGCGTGGCATCACGGCTCGTCAGCCATTACTACATCTTGCGAGTCCCCCAGTCCATCCCCCGCAGGAGCCTCCTCTGGGCCTTCCGACACAACTTCCATGACCTCCGCCACTTCCGGTAACTCGAAATCGACTAGCATATCCCTTAGGTCATACCTGCCGATCTTTTCTGCCCATTTCACCAGCTTTTCCTTTTCTTCACCTTGAACGAGGTCGCGGCGCCGGAGCAAATAGCGCTTGAGCATCCACGGGGGACCAAACCGAACAAGAACACCAAGGGCCAACTCTTTCTCCACGACCATCCATTGATAACGTGTATCCTCGGTGCGGTCATGCAGCGCTTGGAGGACCTCGCGGAACTTGTCCGGTTTCTCAGGGATATGGTTCTGTAGAAGAACCAACAAGTCGATGGCATCATCGTCTTCTTGGGTGTAATAGCGAAGATGTTCAAAGCCGCCCTCGAAAACATATGTCAACATGGGACAGCGGTCAACGATCGAATAGCGTCTGGAAATGTCAAACATGAACGCCTGCGTGTAAGACTTGGCGATCGCCTTTTCGATATCGTCTGTCATAATGTATGTGATCGAACGCAAGGCAAGGTCTCGGTGTATGGCATACGGGTCGAAGAAGTACCTCGAGAATTTCTCGTCCTCGGGAGGTGGTTGGGTGAGGAAAGTCTTAAAGAAGGATGCATGAGATTACACCTTGCGACG
>JBBPJN010000046.1:0-34685 GCA_038088755.1 Boletus aff. separans
GCACTATTGACAAAATACTTTACGTGGCCTGGTGTCACTAAAGACGTAAAAAATTACATAGATCATTGCCAGGTGTGCGCCCTCACGAAGGGTAAGCAAAAGGCACCCGCTGGCAAATTAATCCCTCTTCCCATGCCTAAGTGGCCCTGGGAAGATCTCTCTATAGATTTCATTACCGGACTTCCTTCTTCAAAAAATTTTGATTCTATTTGTGTTATAGTAGACCGCTTCTCCAAAGAAGCGATTTTCATTCCTTGTTTTAAAACTTGTTCATCTAAGGACTTAGCTAAATTATTCCAAGATTACGTATGGTGCATCCATGGACTCCCCACTACACTAGTCTCTGACCATGGACCCCAATTCGCGTCAGAATTTACCACCGAGCTATGTGCTCTTTTGGGCATCAATTAAAAGATCTCTACGGCATACCACCCACAGACCGATGGACAAACGGAGCGGGTTAACCAGGAGTTAGAGAATTACCTGCGGACCTACGTAATGAAGAAGCAGGACTCCTGGGCCGAATGGATCAAATTAGCACAATTTCATCACAACAATTCCCTCTTCTCAGCTACCAGCACCACTCCCTTTGCCGTTACCCACAACTACATGCTGTGTTTAGGATTTGAAGGAAATTCCAAGACGTTGGCAGGAGAGTTTGGACAAAGTTGTGCTAAGGCCCATATAGACATAGAGCAGGCTCTACAAAAATCGAGAGAAAAGATGAAGGAGAGTGCCAACAGAAGAAGGTTGGACACTTCGGAATATTCCATTGGGGATAAAGTTTGGTTGTCAACCGAACACCTCAAACTATCATACACGGCAAAGAAGCTTATGCAAAAATGGATCGGACCTTACGAAATACTTTCGGTCCTTCCTAACGCCGTGAAACTTTGTTTACCAAAGATGGTCAATATCCACCCCACCGTCAATATATCCAGGGTCAAACCCTATAAAGAACCATTACGTAACCAGCCAGTTCTTTGCCCAGATGCAATTAAAGTTAACGAAGAAGATTATGAGGAGTACGAAGTTGACTACATCATTACCTCACGAATGAAGAATAAGCGACTCGAGTACCTCATCCACTGGAAAGGGTGGGACGAAACAGACCGTACTTGGGAACCCGCGGAGCATCTGGCTAATGCTCAGGACGCTATAGCTACTTTTCATTCACTTAATCCCTCAGCCCCACGAAAATTAAAGGGTATTTCAACGGAACAATTCAACTCTCTTTTTAATTTACGTGGCAATGACATAAACCCCCGATTTACAGCGACTCGTCTGGAATACGAGTCTTAGAGGGGGGGTAGTGTTACGGACACACCACTAAAGCACCATATGTACACTCTTTGCACTTCACTACCGTACATTCATTTTAAACTTCAACTTCGCCTTTCAATGGTCACGTGACCCGTGCACGTGATCACGGGAACCAACATGTGATAGGGCTAGACCCTCGCCACAGACCTGCATTATTTCCCTTATCTATTCCCATGGTAATCTCTGTCACTTCTATTTCTCTCACGTTCATCTCCGTCTGACAGTTGATCGCCATGGGCTTCGTTCTTTAATCTCCGTTATCATATAACCGAATTTAGTCTAATACGTTCACACCTTATCATAGTGTACCTTGGTCTGTGTGCAGGCCCTTGTAATATAAAAGGCTGGTATATTCAGCTAAACTCCTCAGTCGAATCCACTTGCTACTTACGTCCTATTGGAGGGTAGTTAAGGACCAGGCTCATCACCTTCGTTCTCGGCAGACTGGTTCAATCCAGCCCATGGCAAGTGACTTGTGGTTTGTGACCACATTAAAGATAAAAGGAGTCTCTAAGTGCGAAGCCTTGGGTACTGGTGTATAGCCAGCCCATAACAGGAACGCCCCTTAACCCTGGGTCGCGGGTATTTTACACGCCGGTGCAAACGATAAAGAAATGGATAAAACAAAAAGGTACTCCCTTTTCAATAAACAGTTGCTGGACAGGAAAACCACTTTGCCCTATGGTCCAGGCCGTGTATACTAGTCTAGTCCAAGTGTTAAGGGCTGACTATACACCAGACACCTTGGCTTCGCACTGAACATTGACCTTTACTTTTATGAGGTCACGAACCTCAAGGTCACCAGCCATGGGCCGGACTGAACCAGTTTTCCGAGTACTGAAGTGAGTGAGCTTAATCCTTAACTACCCCTCATATGAGCGTAAGTAGCAAGTGGACTAGACTGAGGGATCTCAGCCCAAACCACCAGCCTTATATATTAGAGAGGATCGCACATGGACCAAGATATGTAGAGATAAGGTGTGACTAAATATACATATTAAGTATAACAGTGTGAGATAAGATAAGACGGCGATCAAATAGAATAGAAGAGAAGGAGCAGAAATAAATGTGGAAAGATAGAAGACACGGAGATTACCATGGAATAGATAAGCGAAGATAAGGTGGGCACATGTTAGGGTCTAGACCTAGGTCATGTGTTGTTCCCATGATCACGTGTTGGGTCACGTGACGACCGAAAGTAAAAGTTTGTCTAAGTCCAAAAGTGAAGGTGTGGTAAAGAAAGTTAAGGCTTTAGTGGTGTCCATAACAGAATCTTGCCAACGCGGAATCCTAGAAGGCCTACATCAGGTCATGTTCCAGCTAGAATTCAGAGAATTCATCCAGGACGTAGATCATTATTGCTGCAAAACTGCAGCTGCCCAGATCGCCCTCGCTAGGCGACACAACCCTGAGCTCATTCTCCTGACGCCCTCTACATCTTCTTCTATCCTCTCCTCCAAGGAACTTGCTGCTTTCAACCAAGCCGAGTACTCCTATTACAGCAGCCAACACCCCATTACTGTCCTTGATCATCCACCACTTCCCTCCTCTGATTCCCGCTATCCCCACACATGCTGCCAATGCCATCGCCTCGGCCACTTCCGTCGCAACTGCCCAATCTATCAATGCCCCATTCTGGGCTGCCATCAATAGGCCCCTGGCCATAACCAAACTGATTGCCTATTCACCACCCGATGCCCCACTTTAGCTGATCACATCTCCACTGGGCCTATCCGCTCTCATGCATCCCTTGCTGCCCATCTCTCTGATTCCCCTGCTCGGAGTCACCATCCTCATCCTGACTTCTCCAGCAGATGCTCCCGTCACCCCTCTAGCTCTTCCGGTCCCTCTTGTCACTCCTCGCATAGTTCCCTCCACCCCCACTCTCCTGCTCTGCGTTCTATCCTCCCTCCTTGTGTTCGTCGTTCATCTTCCCCGATTTCCAATGACCCTGCCAATGATCCCATCGACGCCACTGGCTATGCCAATATCACTGGCTCTCCCGACCCCTCCTCCACCGCCCTTTGGTACTAACTCTACAATGGAGTTTTGAGTCTACTCCGGGGGTATTGTTACGATTTACTCTTTTCTCTTCCCCCTTGTACTATATACTCACGTTTGATCCCTGCTATGGACTACTTTTCTTTTACCTTTGCTGACTCACCCTTTCCATGACCTTATCTCCTATCATTTGCTTCGTCAGCAATTCCTTCCATCGTGTTTTATCACATTCTATGCCTGTCCTAAATCTCTCTCTGTCGTCTATATAAACCCACAGTATTCCTCGATGTAACCTTAGCTTAGACCTACTTGGAATACATCTTCTATTTGCGCTTTCCAAGCCTAGCTCACCAGTCAATACTCGATCGACTCCTTGACCCCTTGACCCTTGAACCTCTACTTCATTGACATTAGACCAACCTAGTCGAATCCTTAACTTTGCTCTTGTTGACCTCAGACCAACGTCTTCGCTCTATAGGACTTTGTGTCACCTTAGAGGACATGCTCACTCTGAACCCTTGAACCTTCGTAAGCTTTCTCCAAGTCTACGACTGACCTTACCCAGGCCTGTCGTAACACTCATCTAAAGGCGTCAACAATAAATGAAACAGATTCTTAGGCAACCGCCTGATGGCCACTAAACCCTGTGAATCGGGTATCGGACTGGGGCAACTGCACAGGTGAGCCCTTCCTCCACGAAACAATGAGACAGCAAACAACTGCTTAGCCCAATGGTCCGGGTAGTGTATGTCAGTCAATTCCAAGTATTAGGAACTCAAAGAAAGGGAGCTATACACTCCATGATCTCTGGCCCTTGCTGCGTACTGGTCTCAATCTAACTCACAGTGGTCACTACCCACTGGCCGGACAATGAAGTCTGGTGGTTGAGTCTATCCTTAACTCCTGCTGAATAGCCGTGTAAAGCAAGTGAAATTGACTGAGGACTTCAGCCGATTACACCAGCCTTATATATTATCAAAGTCTGTGCACAGACCAAGGTACAGTTAGGATAAGGAGGGAATAAAAGTACATATTAGGGTGACAGTGTGAGAGTAAAGTAAACAGCGATCAAAAGGAAGAGAAGTCCAATGATGGAAATAACTGTGGGGTAAGGAAGTTCATGGAGATTACCGTGGGAATAGATAAGGGAAATAATGCAGGCCTGTGTCCAGGGTCTAGCCCTATCACGTGTTGTTCCCGTGGTCACGTGCAAGTCATGTGATGCTCGAAAGTTGAAGTTGAAGTCCGAAACTAATGAAAGTGAAAAAGAGTATGCTTTAGTGGTGGTCCATGACAACAATGACTGATTTCAACTTAGTTTATTGTTGTTTTTCATGCATACAATATATTGCAGCAGATGAAAAACCTTTCTTGAATATGTATCTTTTTTTAATCTATGAAAGCCTTTAGGCAATACAGCATAGCAGTGTCCCATGTCTTCCAAACTCATATGACCAAACTGAAAAAAAAATTGACCACAAAAGAAGCATGTCAGGCTGCAAGGAGAGTATGCCTATTATGCTTTCCATAAATCCTGGTTGAATCCACTCAATGAGTTCTACTGCAGCTGGCTCCTCATTGCTGTTGTTAACCCCTATGCTGAGTGGTGGGAATACCTCCCCATTTCTATGAAGGTCAGGTGCCATTTTGGGTTGGTCTCCAATCTCATGCTACTGGTATGCCTAAATCAACTCACAGCACCACAGCACAATAGCTGTTGCTGGAATCATCACTGGAACATTTGGTGTGCATGTACTCAAAGGTCAAATGGGGATCACTGCTGATGGTCTCCAGGCGTGGGGGAGAGCAGCAACCTATGCAGTTTGTAACTTGTCTGTGGAATTTACTGGGAATTGACAGTGAAGGGCAAGATTTTCAATGGACTTGGACTGATGCTTGTGTCTATGCACAGCAGATTCTCTATGAATCACTTTTCTGGACCAGCGGTACTAACGGGCGGTGTGATGTCTTCGGGAGGCATCATGATGCTCGTTCTGCAAAGGTACATCTATTGGAAGGACGATTGATGTCTGTAAAGGTCCAGGATTTTTGGTCCCATAACGCCAGTGGGAGGAATTATCATGATGGCTGGGTAAGCGAGAATTTTCCACTTGAATGTGGACGAGTCTCACTGCACGACAGTTACCTGAACTTGGCGTTGTAAAGTTAGAGACTTGAGTAGGCCAATATAAATCACGTGACCGACGCGTTGTTGTGTGGAGCGTGTCAACTCCGCTTGAAATGTGGTGAAATAAGCGCAGCCTTTTCGCGTGCCCGAGTGACGCCCACTCTGATCTCGCTCGCCCATGTCCGTCACCCGTCCGACCTTGACCACGTCCCTCGCTTTTCCTGCATATCCATCCGCTTCTGCCTCTTCTTCCCGCCCTCTCAAGCGTCGTCTCTCCCCTTCCGCTGATCTTGCCTTCTTTACCCCCGCTGCCGACTCCTTCGATCCAAAACCTTATGCACCAAACAGCGTCTCCCATTCGCATGTCCAGAATCTATCCAAGCTCCCTCCAGCTCGAAATCATGTCTCGCTAGCCCACCACATGCCCCTCATGGACCCTTCACCATCAGATCCCAACGTCGTCTTTATTCGCCCGCCATTTATCGCGTTTCCCAATGCCCACCTCTATCCCGAAGGCCTCTCTTATTCCCTCATGGCCGCCAATCCTGAGTGGTTCTTGGATCCCAACGATTTTATTTCTTCCGTCTCGACAAATCCCGACGCTATTCCATATCCTTCTCAACTTGAGCCTCCTAGAGGCTGGTGCCCTGCCAAGAAAAAGGACCTGAAAGCATTAGGTCCTGACGGTTGGCCAGAAGGGGAAGAACCGCGACTGCGTTGCACCTTCTGTAGAAGAACATATGCAGGCGTTAATGCAAAGAGTATGTGGCGACGTCATGTGTACGAAAAGCATAAGATTGCAATGTCAAATCGTCGCGATGGAAATGATCGCAATCGTAGTGGACGCGGATCCAACAGTAGGTTACCATGCGATCTGTCGTAGTTCGCCTTTGACGTCTTGAAAGAGGATCAGCTCCGAAGCACCGCTTCTGACAAGGAGAATTTATCGGGAGATCTACGCCGAGTTAACAAAATATCCACAGATCAAATTAATAATAATAACAAGTCCAAACCAAGATCTTTTCTTGTCCCATCAGACAGCGCCGTCCAGAACAGAGACCAAGATGACCACGAGGAGAGCGTCGCCACAACGTCTGCACAACTGGTCGAGTGGCCTGATCCTCCTCAACTAGCTCCTCCGTCGAGTAGTAATTCATCGACTGACGCTGCTCCAGGAGCCGATGCTCCCGAAGCGCCTTCCCCGGGTAATCCCACGTCCGACCGAATAACTTCACCCCTAGTCACTGCGCCAATCACGCTTCCTATGTCCCCATACGATCCAACCTTGACACCCACATTTCGTCACTCCCCACCTCGTCTGCCCTCTGATCAGCCGTGGCGATTTCCAAGCCCAAGTCATCCGTTACACTCGAGAGCGAGAGAATTATGTCTTGGCATGCTGGTCCGGGGAGGCATCAGCCCAGTTATCAAAACTTCTACACATGATTCTAGTTCCCCCAGCCTGGGGACCCCGAGTATCATCCATACTCCATCCAGCGCTACTGGACGGAGTAAACTTTTCAATGATGCGTTTGGTAGTTCTCCCGTTATATTCCGGGCCTCGCCACGCCAGCTCTTCTCTGACGGCCAATCTCCGTTTTCTACTTTCAATGCGCTCGATCTTCGCAAACGCGTCAACGATTCACCCCTCAGTGGTGGCCTCAGGCGACGAATGCATTATCGCAAGGCTTCTACGATGAATACCTCATTTGATTTACATGCGGACTGGCTCTCTGACGCGTCGCTATCATCTACAAGTACTATTGGAACGGAGAGCCCCTGCCGGTCCTCGAATGAAGATCCGTTTACTGGACTCTACAGGCCATTGTTACGGTCGAGAACACGTGAAGATGGCGCAGACGAGAGAACTCCATCGCCTTGCGGATCTTCCTCAGAGGCTGAAAGCCCAGTGGTTAGGAACGCTCGTCACTCCGACGTGGGTGCGCCGGAGCTAGAAGCCGGTCTTGTGGGCCTTGGGATTGGTTTGATGGCTCCCTTCAGACTTTCCACATGCCGGACCCAATCAAACCATAGCACTGAAGGGTCTTCCATAGAGGGAGACGAGGAAGAAGTGGAAAGGGTACTCACTGGTGATTCCCTTGGTTCGCCGTCGGAGATATTGAGTGGTAAGCACCTGCGTTTACCCCCTCTGAAGAGACGACGGACGAGCGTGGAGTGAGCATGCATCACTCGTGGCTATCTATTCTTATGGCCGATGTTGTCATTGCCTTTGTCTTACTATTTCACGCACGGTCATGGAAGTGAAACCCAGGCTCAGATCTCGTCCGTACCCGTTGCATATCCTACTTGTAAAGTGTTTTGGAATCGTGTATTATTCGTCGCATCAAACGAGCGGTATGTAGTAGTTGCTGTCTTCGAATTGGCTCTTGGTCGTGTGAGAAAATTTCGGTGGGCGTTCCTCTCAGCGCGTGTAGTCCTCATCAAGGATATCAGACTGGTGTCGAGCTTCAAGTACAGCCTGTTTGCGTTCACTACACCATCTGCCTGCTCACGCTCAAGCGAACCCAGGTGTGCACACTTGACCTTGCTATGAGAACCATCTCACCTCTGGAATTGGCAGCCTGATCACCACTCTCGTACAACCAGTCCTCTCTGTCGTGAGCAAGACGTCAACGAACATAATGCAAGCCATCAAATGTATGTCACACACCGACATTCACCTGTGTCCTCTTAATGACATGACCCGAAAGGTGTCGTGGTGGGTGATGGTGCCGTCGGAAAGGTATGCAGAGAACCTTCTAGACAACGACGCTTATCGCCCATTTCCAGACTTGCCTCCTCATATCTTATACCACGAATGCCTTCCCGGTGAGTCCCGGATACCCACTCATCGAGGCAAGGCTTCTGACAGCACGGCCCCAGGGAGAATACATACCAACAGGTACTTTCACTGTTCATGAATCTCAATCCTTGCTTATACGGGAGAAGTCTTTGATAATTACTCTGCAAACGTGATGGTGGACGGCAAGACTATCTCTCTTGGGTTGTGGGATACGGCCGGACAAGAAGACTATGATCGTCTCCGCCCGCTCTCTTATCCCCAGACGGACGTCTTCTTGATTTGTTTCTCGCTAGTCAGCCCGCCAAGTTACGAAAACGTTAGGACCAAGGTACGTTCTATCAGGTTCCAAGGATGGCAACCAAGTCCACCCCATCTCCTTAGTGGTGGCCGGAGATTTCGCACCACGCACCCTCTACCTCGGTGGTTCTGGTTGGTACGAAACTGGATTTGCGCGAGGATCCTACTACCATCGAGAAATTGCGTGACCGGTCAGTTCTTCACAACAACTTGCTTATCCACCGTTACCCATCAACAACACAACCATCAGCCGTATGCAGCCCATTCAGTACAGTCAAGGTGTTGCCATGGCTCGAGACATAGGTGCTGTCAAATACTTGGAGTGCTCCGCTCTGACACAGAAGGGTTTGAAGACTGTTTTTGACGAGGCTATCCGTGCCGTTCGTGAGTGATGCACGCCTCTCCTGCGTACAGTTCTCATATTTTACTTACCAGTGAACCCTCCTCCAAAGAAAGAGAAACGTCACCGAGGATGTGTGATCGTATGATTGATGAGATATTGGAACAGAGGCTGAGGGTACTTTTCCGACATTCTCCCTCCGTAGATGGATTTCCCCTGCATTTCACACCCATTTATGTTTTGCTCACTTTACGACTGATATGCTATTTTCCTTCTTTACTCTCCTTCCCATGAGGATATACGTCGTCTGGTTGGATAGAACAGAGGGAATGGTTTCAAGAATGGTGACAACATTTGGTCGAGCTTTCTCCTACATCCCGCATGAAACTTGGTGGCGCTTTCGTCAACGTCTTGAAACCTGTCTCCCTGCTCCAGCCCGGAAGCCTTATGAGAACGAACCACTACCTGGACTTATTGTGCCACCAAGTATGCGTTACACCGGCTGGTATATACTTCTCTTGTCCGACGGGCATTCCCGACTCGATCTTGCATCGCTGCCAGCTACAGTGTCAGCGCTTGTCTAACTCAGCACTTCCATTGAGAGTTTCAAGACAACTTCAAGCATGCCCAAAGTCCTTAGCGGTTCGCCAATTGCGAGCCCAAGCAAGAACAATGGTGGAGGTGTTCTAAAGAGAAATCAGGTGAATTTTCTTGGAACACATGCTTTTCTGCACTCTAAAGATTATCGGAGGCATGTCATCAATGCAGAAGACGAAAATTGGTAGGATGATTCAGCGGCGTCCACTTCTAGATTATGCTGATTGACAATGTCATTTTTGACATTCAAGAAATGGTGCTTGACGTCGCTCCCGAAGTCGTTCACTAACGTGTTTCTGTCATGTACTTAGTGATGCCAAACGGCCATGCTCCACTTGTGTCCGTTCGCATTCCCATGCACTTGCACATGCCCAGGAGGGCTCTCATCGACCGCCGGAGCCAGAGTGTACATTTGACGAGGGTGAATTTATCCATCCATCTGTATGATAACCCCCCTCATCTAGCGTGTTAGTTCCCGATTCTACCATCCCCACTACGTGCTTCGAGACCCGGAAAAATCAGTATGAACGTTTAGAGAGTCGTATTCGTGCGTCGCTTTCATCTTCTTAGGGGGGAGGTCTATTGATTGTAGACACCAGTGGAACTAGAATCCTTATTGAAAGAGAAGCAAGACCTAATCGCGTCTTTTGCTGGGTCCTCTGTGGATCTTACCCAATCTTTCACATCTTCAAGTCTAGCAACACGACACGCTCCGTCTGAAGTGCCATCGGATCCAGCTTCTCAGCGTTTCAATAGTTCTGGGACTGCTAGTCGCGTTGATCCGTCCATTCTGAATGACAGCCTAACGGCCTCTGGAGTGTTCGAAGGTTTTATAAGAGGTATTCCGACAGAGCTAGGTAAACAACTAGACTTCCATACCCGAGCCAAGGCTAGACATCATTGTAGGCGTTCTTTGGCCGAACTGGCCGCAGCACCTCCCCCGACCTGATTTTCTTCGACACATGTAGGTTGCTTTCCAGCACCCTTTGTGAATCTGGGTCTGAACAGTAGGTATAGAGTCGATGCCTTCTTTGTTTTTCACCCACATGCCACTCGATTACTTGATATGTCCACTTTTCTGGCCTCCCTCTCGTTGCCACCCGACCACCCTGATTTCCCTTCACCACCTATTCTCCACGCCATTTGTGCGGCTGGCTCACTGTACACGGTAGCGAATAGACAACAATCAGGGTCCACTGATTTTGCAGAACAACAGGTGACGTATGCGAAAAATCAAATTGACAAACATCTGATGGGCGGACAAAAACCATTGCAATGTTTGCAAGGTGTGATCGTTCCTTGACAACGAACTTTAATACTCATCTATTTCTAGCAACTGTCATTTTGTCATGGTATTATTGGAGTCACGCAAGGTGAGGAAAAGATTCTGTTGTAGATGGTGCTGATACGAGAGCTTGATACTCGACTTTCCCAGATGGATTGAGGTTCGGTACACATTCACAAAGCGAGTGCTCAAGTATTGATATACTCCTCAGCTATTCGTTTCAACAGGACAATCATTACGTATTGCGGTCCCACTTGGTTTGAACCTGTGTCCGCCATTCCGTGCACTGAATACAACTGCGAAATCAATGTCAATAATACCGGCTCCTCTCACTTTCGTGGAGGATGAAAGACGTCGCAATGTATTTTGGCTAGCCTACGCGATTGACCGGCAATATGGTGCGGGAAACGGATGGGCCATGTCGCTCGATGATAATGACATCGCTCAACTTTTACCCCTTCCTAGAGCAAAACTGGATGCTGGAGTCAGTATTCCGGATGTTTTCCTGAAACCGTATTAATTTCCATTCAGATTCCAGTTAGTGCAGAAAATCGCCAATGGTCACATCTTCACGAGTCATATCTGGTTCATCCTCCCGAATTCACAGATTCATTCACACTTTACATCAAGATTATGTTGATAATCTCTCGCATCAAAAATTTCAACCATAGGTTTAGAATCATGGAACATATTGGGGATCCTGGGTCGAAAAGCACAAGAATGAACCGATGGAATGAACCTGACGTTCGTTCTACGACCACCTTCAGTCAACTAGATCACGCTGTTGTCTCGTTTGGGTCCTTTCTATTGCGTGAATTCAAGGATCCGTTCGTCAATAATTGCATAGATTCTCATCTATATACCACCCGTGTGACACTACATGCGTAGGTCGTAGTCTCCATTCAGCCAACTGCATCCTGACCGAATCTCTTCAAGCTCAATTATTCTGTTGCACGAACCTCACTCAAATGCAAAAAGCAATACCTGTACTTCTGCCATGAAGATTTTACACGCTGCGCGGGGAATTTTAGAGCTTGTATACGCGGTGTTGTCCACGAACTATGACCTGGGACTTCTGGACCCGTTTTGTCCTGTGAGCTAGTTGTCTCCCGCCAGCAGATTGCACCAAGTGACAAGTGGCAGTTTTGTTGGTTTCTTGCAGGTCGGGTTTTCGGACGGTTTCTAAAGGCAGCTCAGGATGCCAGTAGTATCCAGCAAATCGAGACACTTCAAGTTGAGCTGGACTGCATTCTGTTGGTATGCTTGATGGATACATTGCACCTAGTCTGACTCGGATCCCCTGTGTGTATATCTATAGCACCGCACTGGGGAAGATGGGCGAGAAAGTGCCATTATCTGGTGAGCAACCTCAGTCTTGTTTTCTACACAATGCATTAGAGATATGTTCTTGGTGCAGCTCGATACCGCAAGATGCTGGACGCATGCATTCTGGAAGTATGCTGGCCTTCTGTCACCATCACTGTTCCCGTGAATGGTATGCCGGTTCGCACAGTGGCGGATGAAGTTCTCCTTTCTCGTGTCACTCAGAATCAGACGTTGGCACATGACGTTGGCACCTTCATGAGCCTCCACAATGATTTTACGGTGGATGCTTGAGCAGTCGATTCATGCTTGGTTTCCGTCCGTGAAATCTGACTTTACTAAATATTAATTAGCGGTCTAGTATGGCGTGTCGAATAGTATAATTAGTACTCTGGCTGATAACATTGAATGGATGTATGTTAGTGACCACCCGCTGGGTAACCAAGTTGGGTGGTAAACCTTGCTCGATGCTGGCACATAAGACAGTAATCCGTGCACGTAGATCGCGCATAGACACAGACATGTAGAACCGTCGTTGATATCATTCACTCTGACTTGGAGAATCAGGAAAGATTCACCAGTGCCTGCGGACACGGCGGCCCAGACCAATCGCACGGACACTGCCACACTGATGTCTACCAGTGTTTAACCCCCTCATACCATCTCACAACCGAGGAAGAGGCAGTGGACGCATTTATATTGCACGATTTCGATGAGAAGTGATTCAAGACCGACACAACCACTATCTTTTACGACAAGATAACGCCCATTTCCAGACGTAGCTCGACATGGTGGACATGGAATCCAAAGAATAGCCATGTCGCGGAACGGAGGTCGTATTATCGGAGCATTCGACACGCTCACTCAGTGACGCTCGTCTGACTTTGGCAGGTTAGTCATGATCGATTGATCATCGATCATCAGTCAATACAAGCTCGGATTATGAAATACGACTTTCACTGTTGCATGTCGAGATCTAGCAATTCGGAAAAGCCGAGATTAGCTTTCCTGGGTCCAGTTGGGACTTACTCTCACCAGGTCACCGCTCCCTTTCGATGATTCTACAATTCGTTAACAGTTCATGCAGGCAGCGATTGAGTGCTTTGGCGATTCTGTCGAATACCTCGCTCGGCCGACAATCGCAGGTGAGCTACGGCAACATGTCAATCCAGGGAAGAGCCGATCTTTGTTGGCAGATGTCCAGCGAACATTGTCGACCGTCGTGCCATTCGGGATAATCCCTCAGGAAAATAGCATAAATGGATCAGTTGTCGAAACGTATAACATCTTGCGCATTCCCGCGGTCGGGCAAGAAACTTTCGTGAGGGGTGTCACCGTCTTTGCAGTAAAACATTCTCTGGTGGCCCGACGGGGGGTGAAATTGGAGAACATCGAGAAAGTATTGAGCCACGAACAAGTGCGTTCTTATGACGAGATCATTATCACTGGAATCCATTTCATGATGGCTTTAGGCCTTGGGACAGTGCGAAGGGTGGTTAGCTGAACACTTGCCCCGGGCCTCTTTAGTGCGTACAGACTCCACTGCGGACGCGGCGAAAAGACTGCTCTCGGCTGAAAACGGACTGGACCCAATGCAATGCGCAGCGATATGCTCATCAGTGGTTGTCACTATCTACGAAGGATTGGAAATTTTGGAACGGAATATCCAAGACAGAACAGGTTAGTAGTTCGTTCTCGACGTCATGGCCGCAGTCGATGTCGTCCACAGAAAATTTCACTCGCTTCTATATCCTTTCGCGGGGCCAGGACATAGCTCTTCCGGAGGGATACCCTCCATTAACAAAGTGCATGGCTCTGCTACGACTTCAGGCTCCTCCTGGTGACCCAGGGAAGCCAGCGCTGAATATTTCCAGAGTAATCAGTACACTAGATCTGATCGTAGAGCGAATTGACAGGCGCCCATCCCTCTATGGTCACCCGTTCGATGACGTTTATTTTCTCGAAGTTGGCGCTATCCCAGGGGAAAACGGCCCCGAGTTATCATGGAGAAAGCAGTTACAGTTGGCAGTAGACAGGGTGAAATGCATGGGTATGGATGTATCGGAATTAGGACACTGGTGAATCTCAATTGATCTCGTGTTGGTCGAGAACCGGAACTAAACTACATTGGCAACGACGTCAAGGGCTCGTGGGTAGTTTCATAAGTAGGAAATGGATGGTGTTTCATATATACGGAGAGAGGTGGCGAAATGCAATAAACTCTCGAACAGAACACCTCACCCCGAACTCTGAACCGGTTGATCAGAGGCGCTGGGATTCAAGCCAGTTTGTTTGATAAGACATACGGCCCTTTCACTTCTAGGCACAAAACGACACTGGAAAGGTTTCGGGTGGCTGGGCATGTCCCTCGGGATTAATAATACCCCCAATAAGCGCAAAAGGACAGACCTAACGAGAGAGGAAGTGTAATCGACCGAAGGGCTGATTTCAACCCCGTCCTTCGAGAGTGCCTTCTCAATGTTATAAACTGTAAGAATTGATGCAATAGCTATCCAAACTGATTCCATCGCGAGCCATCGTCCAGGGCACAATCTATGAATCTGTAATTCAGACCCTGTCCATGAGGACATGATGGATTTACCGTCTCCCAAATCCAAAAGCGGCCTGAGGAAATCTGTTGATCCCTAATTTGATATTTCTTTCTTGGTCAACGAAACGATCGGGGTCAAACTCCATCGGGTTTGGGTAACAAGTCTCGTCGTGAAGCATTGCCCTGAACCCCATGAGCAACTTGTAAGGCGAGCCCGAGAATAGATCATGCTAACCAGACATTCGGCAGGATGGATGTTCCCTTCGGGATGAAATACCCTCTGTACTCATCATCCTCTGAGACAAGGTGGACGAGTCCCAATGGCAGTGTAGGGTTCCATCTCAGACACTCCCAAACAACACAATCGATAAACGGAAGCTTTTCACGGTCACCAAAGGTTGGGAGTCTTTCCATTCCCAGGGTATCGTCCAATTGTTGTTGGATCTTACATTGAACCTTGGGGTAGACAACCATCGCAAGGACGAAGGAGAGTAAAACAGAGACAGTCTAAACGTTGAGCTCAGCCGGAGTTCCTGATTGAATGAGCGAAACACGAACAGTGTCTGCACCAGCTGTTCAATTTGAGCGCAGGCGTTCGAACACTAAAGAAGCTTTGCAACTTTACCTGCATATGAAATGCCAGCAACATTTTTGATAAGTGTCTCATACTCTGGGTCATGCTCGGATGACTGCATCCACATTTCGAGTTCCTTCTGTGCAAAACAAGAACATGCAATACCGTTTTCCATGCGTTCTTTTACCATTTGAAATGGTCTTTCAATCATGTCCCTGGCCATTGCTCTCCACACGCGAGCCTGCCGCTTGAACCCAGCTCCAGGCATAGACTCTGGAACATACTTGACTGTTGAATGCTGACAACATTAAATCCAAATTCACCTGCGAACACCAAACTTACGGAATGGAAGGTAGTCGACGAGATAAGTCCCGAATATGCCGGCTCTACCGAGCCCTCGCATTGCTTCATCTGCAATAGTCACGTAGATGTCACCTTTGCTGGCGATGTTGTGTCCATAGGATATTTTCATGATAATTGCAGTCGCCGTCCTGGCGCAACTTTTAGACCAAGGACCGAAAATCTTTCTATGATATACCTTCGGATATGATGAGCATACAGCTCAGGAGAATTGAGTAAATTCATCAGAGTGGTATGCGTCTCCTTGAGTACAACCGGGTGATATCTTGAGGTCAGCTGGCGGCGAAAGTGACGATGAAACAGAGAACGATGACCTCTCCAACGAGGGCCGTATGGCATGGAAGAAAACAGCCAGTCCCAACCCATACTATCTCTTGAATTAGTCGATGACCAGATCGACCTGCTCGTCCGGTACGTACAGTTCAGATACCATTGTTCTCACGGGCCTGGGATGATAAGAAGACTGTCAAACTGATATCACGCACGACAAGCAAGGAGGGGACCGACCGGGAAGAATAGTTTCTGCTCCGTCTTTCCAAGAGCTCTTCGGCAACTTCTTGGGAGTTTATCACCATGACTGGGTTTCCGAATATGCGGAGATAGATCATATCGCCTAGCGACGCAAGGTAAGAACTAGCAAGAAGACACGAGTTGTCGAATACCATAGATATACCGCCATTTAGCGTAAGCGAGCCACTGGCACGCTTTCGGAAGTTTCATACTTGCAAACCAACCAAGGCGAGGTCCTGGGGGAAGAGGTCTTGCACGGGTACTGGTAGTGAGGGTAGCATAGAGAACGAGGCCGGCGAGGCCGTATACGAGAAAGGAGGGAAGTGGGTTGGGTTGGACATGAGGGAGGAGGAACATGGACGACATGGACGAGGGGAAGGCAGAGGGCGGGCATTTTCGGCGACTGCTTTATAGTAGTGCCCTGCGCGTGTAGATATGTCGTAGGTCCCAAATCCTCAGTTACCTTATCCGGCACTCGGAAACTGCCGGTGTCGCCGGCGGCAACCTTGGCATCGCCTTTTCTCGTAAGCCAAAGTGGCTTTGTACCTAATAAGCCGCTGTCGTCCACTACCACTTTCGCGACCATGTCCAGTCCACTCGCAGGGCCATCCACCCTCAGAGACATCGTCCATCCCCAGTTCCACCAAAACAACTTTCCAGAGGAACTTTACGTCAAGTCCGACCTCGGTCTAAAGCTCGACAAAGGTCAGTCTCTCACTGTCCCCCAACACACGTTTTCCAATGCATCCCAGATGACCAGATCTGTCGTCTCTCGCTCACACCCACGGGCTGTCCTCTTGGTCCGCTACACTGTCCCTTGAGACATACGACCCCGTCTTCCCAAAATTTTCAGCCCCCAAAACAGTTACCCACACACCCCCGAGACCGGGAACGCTTGGCCACAGTCTGCAAACACTGGCTTCGTGGTTTGTGCAAGAAAGGCGACGCTTGCGAGTTTCTCCATGAATACAATCTTCGACGCATGCCCGAGTGTTGGTGGTTTGCAAAATACGGTTATTGTTCTGCTGGTGACGAGTGTCTCTACGCTCACCCTAAAGAGCGTCGTGTAGAGTGCCCAGATTACAAACGCGGATTCTGTAAACTTGGTGAGCTAGTTTCCTTTGCACCATCACTCGAGTCTTTCTTATAGAATAGGTCCCCTTTGTCCGCGGAAGCATGTTCGGCGTGTAGCATGTCAATTATACTTGACAGGTCTCTGTCCATTAGGGCCAGAGTGCCCCCGCGGACAGTGGGTGATCAGTTTTTCTTTCTGATTTCCCATAACAGTTGTTTTTAGTCCGAAACCTGGATTGCCCTCGCCAAGGGCCTATGAACCACCCTCTCCCCCTTCGAACCGTGACCTTGGTCCACCTCCACCTGGCTACGGTCGATATGCAGACTATGATCGAGGGACTTTGGGTGCATCCTCTATCACCCAAGGTGGTGCTGCAATCGGCTCAAATGGACCCCGTCGAAACTTGGATGATGTGCTCTGCTTCAAGGTTAGCTTTTTACGACCGTCCAACTAACGTTCTCAACATTTCCGCAGTGCGGCGAGAAGGGACACTACGCCAACCATTGTCGAAATCGGAACGTTCCAGGTAACCGTGGCGGACTGGATCGCTCCAGGAGGTATGGGAACACAGATGATTAATATTAATCGTAGTTACTGCGGAATAGTACAGTATGTATTGCAACTCTCACGCCTGTAGACGAGGTTCTCCTCCTGCAATAACATCTGATCACTCCGTCCATCTCAAGATCAACAACATGGGATGGCAAAAAACATTTGCCCTTCCAAAGCGATCAAAGGGTTGTCATCTCGTAACGGATGACGTTCTGGCCCAGATATCCGAGGGCATAAAGGACGTCAAGGTAAGCACAGCGTGACCTACTCTCGAATTTGGTCGAACGGGAGTCGCTATTTTCCTGATTTTCCTCTAGGTTGGGATGCTATTTCTCTTCATGTGGGTGAAGATCGCCGAGTGTAAGACCCTCGCTGACTCGACTCCCTTACTGCAGTCAACACACTTCTGCAGCGTTGTCTATCAATGAAAATTTTGACGCAGGTAAGTGCCTCAGACAACTGGCTTATCTTTGGTGTATCTGACCCTGCGTACAGATGTCCGAAAAGGTGGTTTCCAGTACCCAAATGCAGGGTTTGGCGTGACTACATAACCTTATATTATGTAGATATGGATATGGCGCTGGACACTATCGTTCCAGAGACTTTACAATGGATGCACACAAACGAAGGTCGAGAGTATGTCGCTACTTGCACTTCTGCACGCATCAGTCTGATGGTGGTTTTGTCTGCGTGTAGTGATTCGTAAGTTCAGAGCTTTGCTTGTGAGGCTGCAGTGCGGCTTAACAGAGTCAGCGTTTCACACACAAAAGCGACCCTTGTCGGCTCCACAATATCAGTACCGATCACGAATGGTTCTTTGAACCTTGGGACATGGCAAGGCATGTTCGGATGCTCCGTTCTGATTGGTCCTATATAGTGACAATATGCACAGGGATATACCTCACTGAGTTCAGGCATGTCCCGCACACCAGACGTGTCGTGGCCACTGTCTTGTGAGGCAACTCAAGCATCTTGTAAACGACGCTTATCGAGGCTGCAGGTCGTAGGGAATGATTGTTCGGTCTTTGGCATTTCACTGTCGTTGGAACGCCGTATGACCTGCCGTATCTGATATCAAGGGTAGTACTGCCACGATGGAAATGAGTCAACAAGACCACGTCACAACTGTAGTGCGGTGTTATATACTTTGGCAATCGTAAACATGCACGAGTCCATAGCCAGCTGCAGTGTGCATCAACTTATCTCCTGGCCTGAGTTTTGCTATGCCCTGAACGGAAAAATTGCCAGTCGTGTGAACGAGAGCCTGCCCAACCAGCACTGTGCAATGTGATCCCGCGCTCAGCGCCTACGTACAAGGCCTCGATTTGGGGGGTCCGTGAGATGCGGTGCGCAAATTTAACCATCATGATGGCAAGATGGCAACACCCTCCGACTCAGTGACTGTCGCTTGCATGATCATTACTCACTACTCACTGAATCATATCCAGTGTTCGTACAAGCTAGTCAGGAGTCCGTCATTCAATATCCAGGGTTCAAGCGCAACCTGCACATACCACTCTGCCTCTGCACACTCAGCTTGCATCTGACAGGGGACTCGACATCAAAGGCACCATACATCCGCTGGGCCTAATACGCGAAACACATGCCGAAGGCCACTTCTAGTACTAGCATTCCAGGCCGTCCTGCTCTCCGTAGAAATCAGGTCGGTGCCATCATCTATAGGCATTAGCATCTTCGCCGAAGAGACCGTTTTCCTCCTAGGCCTGTCGCTCATGTCGCAAGCGAAAGCTTGTATGTTTGAGTCATGTTATACCCGTCTCTCCGAATTCTGAGCGATCCGCAAATAGAAATGCGATGCTGCTCGTCCTCATTGCGGCACTTGCGTCAAGTCGGTAATCCTGTCATGCAAATCGAGCATCCTTCTCACCCTTCTCCAGACAGTGGCAATCCTTGCTCAGTGTTCCCGTACCTCCTGGATATGTGTAAGTGTACTAGTAAGGTGACGATGCATGGCGCTCACAAAGGTTGACAGACATCCCGCAGAACCACAATGCGTTTATGACCCAGTCGATGGGTTGGCACTTGCTCCAGACACAGATCCAATTGAAAAAATACGGATGCTCGAAGAGGAAGTCTGTACGCCCACTTCCTTTCACAGAGCTGAACATGAAAAGCCTCATACGAGTGCAGCGAAGCTCAAGATTCAGCTGCAAGAGCAGAGCAGCATCATGTCACCCTTGTATCATAGCCAAGCTAATTATAGACCGGGTTCAGCTGCTTCCACCTCGGCCTCCAGTGGTCAAACGTCTAGCACAGCGAGCAAACCTTTGCTTCAAAGTATTGAGAATGTCTCAGCATTGGCGCCTCGACTGGATAGTTCAAGTCCCGATCAACACGTGACAGATCGAAGTTCTGCTGAAGCTGTTCTGGAACTCATGTACTCGGGATGGAACCCCGATCTTCCAGAGCCTCATATACTCAATCACTAGTTTGTGGCGATATTCTCTCGCCGTCAAATGGAGCAGCACTGACTTTGCGTCACAGTATAGAGGTATTCTTTAAATGTGATCCTTGCGGTCCGCGAATACTTCACCGTCCTTCTTTTTTATCTGCAATGCGTCTCCATCCTCGGGACCCTGGCTTCCCACATTCTGCCATTCTCCATGCCATCGTAAAAGTCTCTTCCTGCACCATTTTCTTTCACTGACCCAAAGTTTAGTGTGCGTCAGCCTCCCGTTGGTCGTCACGCAACGTAGCGGTGCTTCCCGATGGGTCTCGCAAGGATGAGTTTGCTGAATATCACGCAAGCAAAACCCGGCAATATATTGACAAAACAATGGCTACAGGAGAAGACATATTTCACGTTCTTCAGGCCTGCATCCTCCTTTCCTGGTATTTCTATCAAGAGGGCCGGTGGGTTGAAATCTGGATCTTTGCTGGTTTCCAGACTCGCGTCGCAGTGCCGTTGCGTCTGAATTACCCGGGAACATTCTCTACCCATGGCAGTGGCTCTCCAGGCGGGTATCTGCCCCCTCCAAAAGACTTTCGTGACCTCGAAACCCGACGGCGTACTTGGTGGATGTCAGTACTTTTTGACAGGATCGTCTCTGTTGGTGGCTGGATCCATGCAATCGATGAACACGATGTCGGTACTGAGCTTCCTTTGAGGGGCGAAGACTTTGATAGCGAAGTACTTACAACTTTATCTGGAGTGTCCACCTGCTGACTCAGAACTAGCAACTGATTCCAAGCAATCCTCAGGATATGTGCTCGGAAGACATATTCACCACGCATCTTCCTAGATACGTTGATTCATTTTTGCTCCTCATCAAGGCTGTCATGATGTTTGGTCGTGTCACGGATTTCAATGTCCGGGGCAATCTACGCGCCCCAACGGCACCAAGCAAGCATCAAGACCCTTTTGCACTATCGGGGTTTAGCGAGTTGGATAGTCTCGTTCACCATGATTTCCTCGAGAACCTTCCGCACATATATAGATTCAACAGTGGCGTCACGGATGTTTCAGGAAGTGCACAATGTGTTGACACTGACTTGTATATGGTTCACATAATACCTCATGCGTAAGCTTGGATACTATTGTTCGATCAACTTGGGCTAAATGAAACCGACAGAGCCACGATAACACTTCACAATCCTTACATGGATCTCAATGACTTACAACGCATCTCAACTAACCGGTGTATCGAAGCTGCACAAGCAATACTGTTAGCTTATTTCAGGCTTTCAGAAACTTCTCTTGACGTCACCCGACTGCATCCATTTGTCATTGTATGGGTTGTTTTCTTGCCGGTCTTCGATGCCTGATGTTTATAGATTTGCTGGTATCTCGCTGCAGTCGTCCAAGTTCAGGTTTGTAGACATTTCATAGAGACGAGTGATCATGCAAGAGAGGCGCAGGTTTGGGGGGAAATCAATGTACTCCGGTGTGTTGATTACTAGTTACCACATTTGTGCTGCCTGACACCCGAGTAGCGAGGCCATGTTGAATTACGGGGCGAGGTCTCCCATCGGCAGTAGGTCTTTGCCTGATAATGTGACCCTACGCTAACAGAACTCGCATAGTCCGGCAAGAAAAGTTACTTCAGGGCCTCATGAAAGAGATTGTCAGGCTCACGACTCAGAAAAAACCTCTAGAAGTTGGGCTCCCCCTTTATCCATTTTCTCATGCTACTTTGTTTGCTTCGCCGGCTGTTCCTCCCAACGATGCACCTATGGCGCCTCTTCCCAATCCAAGCTCATCAAGCCAATCCTACAATAGCGCATTGGAGATGCATCCGGAATCACCCGGATTTTCCACCGTCTCTTCATCCTTGTACTGTAACATGTCATCCATTTCGAACGAAATGCACACTGGAATTGGACAGAATAGCGCGGCTCGGAATTGTTCGGAATAACTCGATGTCCTTCCTCTTGCTTTCATTGATCTGTATCATACTACATGAAGTAGTGGCAGAATGAAGTGCCCTTCTACCCTCATTTGTCATGCAGACGAGTAATTGCATCGTGCAGCGTAACAGCATAGTATTGTGGTGGTGACTTAATCTCGGTCACCTTGTGGCTGACCTCTGCGTCTCTCAGCCTCCAGCAGAGCATCAAACTTGGCTTGCGCAGCTGCGCGCGAGTCTGCTTCAGTGATGGGGGAACTATTGCTAGGAGAACCGCCGGAATCAGGGAGTCTACTGCGTTCGTGGCGTTGTCGGATAGTGTCCCAGGATGACTGGCCAGCACTGCGTGAATTAGCGACTCTGATCTCGTCCCACCTGGTTCTGAGTCGGGTCGGGTCTGACCTGGATGCGTCACCATCTACCAGAAAGTGAATATTCATTCGTCATGTATAGTGGGACAAGGATGAATCACCATTGCTGTGGTGGTCCCCAGCCCACCCCTCCTCAGGAACCGTGACCGCATCTTGCGGATGACTTGTGTGGTCAAGGTCAGGCTGGATCTCAGGTTTCTTTGCGAGCAGCTCTCTGAATGCGAGGCCTATCTGTCCACTTCCGCCGAGTCTCTCATCGATATGGTTTAGCGCTAGAATGAAGCCCTGGGGATTATCCAAGGAGTTGGCGAATCGATAGTGAAGCACAAATTGCCTGAAAGTGCCATATGTCGATCCAACGAGAAAGGCCGCAACGGACCCGAGACGGAGCCTCCAAGTGTTCAACTTTGGACGGGCGAGGTAAGAACCATAACCATACACCGCGGCTGACGTTCCTGCACCATACACCAGCTGTGGTAAATAAGGATGTTGTTAATATAATCGGGGGACCTGGCACTCGTGACTTACATGCCATTCCATACGGGGGCCAGGCAGAAACCTGGTTGCTAACTCGTAGTCGTGTGGGGATAGAACATGTTCATCCAGTTCAGGCCGTAAAAGTTCTGCAGTTCGTTGGCGAGTGGTAAACGTTTTGTGAAGCCATGCGGAGGTGGTTAGGTAGGACATCGGGGGTCGCGATCAAACGAGCAGCGTTCCAACAGGAAGTGACACGTTTGAAAAGGCACCGCTGGCATTCACATCGTTGCTGCAATGAACGCAGCACACCCAGCGGGCACAAGGTTCTTGGACGAGTCCAGCGAGGAGATTTCGGTGGTACCGCCTGCGCCACCACCGAAAGACAGCGGCAGGAGCGGGGACATGCTACCAAGCTTAGGTATTCACACAACTGCCCTTGTCACCACATCCCTGGATCTAATTCCTGTCTCAGGCTGCGACATTCCTCTGTCTCCAGTATCGCCATCCCCCCTTTCCTCCGCGGTCGACAAGGCTAGAAAGTGTAGCCCGCTGACCGATCTTATAGAGAGTGAGAAAGCATATGTCGAGATCCTCACTGGCATTATCCGAGTGCGTCTCTCCTCTCCTCCTGGCTTCATGTCCTCCTTCATGCTTCGTACCGCAGAAGGTGGCCGCTGCCTGGTCACGGTCAAACCTTCCCCCACCCCAACTTGACCTCATGTTTCGCAGTGTGGAAGGCGTATACAAGACGAATCGCACGCTCTTGACAGTGAGGCTTGCGTTCCACCCGACCTGACTCCATTGTCTCTGATTTCTCGTAGAAGCTCAAGGAGATCGGCGAAAATCCATCCTCCCCCAAGGCTCTTGGCGACCTGTTGATGCGTTGGGTAGGCATATACTTCGATCCGAATCACCCGTTCTCATCCCGTGTAAGATTGATGAATTAGAACAACCGTACATGACTTATGCCGACAGATACTATGCTGGTTTCGACGATTGGGAACCCGTCAAGTCAAATCCCAAGCTTCCTACTGTCCTACAAGCCTTTTCAGTATCCAATCCTCCTCCCTCTGTGTCACCGCAACCTACGCACTTGCTAAATCCTTCTCTTTGGACCCTCGATGCACTTTTTTTACTGCCAAAGGGTCGACTACAGTATTACAGGAAGCTATACAATAGGTTGCTCAAGAGTATGACCCCCGGAAGGAGTGATCATCGGTTGCTAACAGGGGCCCTGGAGAAGTTAGATGGTCTTTTAGCAACTCTCGACGAAAGAGCCAACACTATTGTTGGCGTCCTTCGCCCACCGCAAATGCCGCTCCCTCCCCACGCAAATTCTGAGGCGAATTCGAACACTCCCATGGTATCACCGACGAACGAATCGATAGAAAGCAGCGCTCTGCTCTCGGGACGTTTCGGCGCAGATTCTACAGGTGCTTCACCATCTACGCGGGGTAGCCTTTCTTCCAGAGAGTGAGCCTCAGTTTCACCAATGACTAATTTTCTCACACATACTCTCAGTGAACGCCTTTCGCAAGAGACAACATTGACTTCACCCAGTCGGGGGTCTTCTCAACTTTTGTCGTCACCCGTCTTGGATCTCGAGAGGCGTTTAGCTACAGAAAACACACTCGACATATTTACGATGCAACCAAAGGTCTGTGGTGTAACATTGCACACGTCGTCAACTTAGCATATCTGCAGCAAATTCGTTTGCAAATAGCACCACCGACCCTTCCTTACACTCGCGACTTACGCTTATCAGTAAAGGTGGTTGTACGATTTACCCCCAAGGCAACGGGAGTAGAGGTTATCCATCATCATGGACGTCTTTTTATCTTGTCCGATCTATTTCTTCTGTGCGAAGAAATGGCACGAGAAGAGAGAGTTGCTAGAGGCGATGGTGCGCAAGATCTGCGTCTGTGCTATCCTCCGCTTTCTGGAAAGGCTCTCAGCGTAATTGAGGTGCCTGGGCAAGGTTAGTTAGGTTACTCTTCCGAATACACGTTCCTGATTGCATTCGTAGAAAATGCCTTGCAAGTCTCTATCATGCGTAAAGAGACACTGATTTTCGAAGCTGATTCCCGACTCCATCGAGACCGAATTCTTTATGAATTTCAGGAATGTATATCGTTAGCAAGAACTGGTAAGAGTCACTACGTACTATGGAAGTCAATGGTTCTCACCCGTTGCCCTAGTCTCGAGGGCCGCGCAAGAGCCTGTACCACCCATGCCTCCTATTAGTAATCTTCCTCAATCACCAGCTGCGCACCTCACAAAGGCTGACAGTTCTTGGAGGAAAAGACCCGATCGAGCTCTCAATCCTCAGTCACTTCCGCAAACTCAACCAGTCAATTTACAGTCCGAACGGACCGATAACGCCACTTCCACAATCAGCAGGATCATGGCCACTTCTTTACCTACACAAAATGACGGTTTGCCAGTGACGTCTCTCTCGCGAACTCCCCCGGAGCAGCAAAGTGTGGTTGTTGCCCCGCTTGAGACGGTCCAAGATACCCGACGTGACGTAGTTGGTAGCCCCATCAATAGTCCTGATTCAGCAAACGGGCCACGGGTACCTATGTTGCATAATCCGGGCCAAATACACCCGCCACGTAGATCGTCGGCGGGGCATACCAGCAATAGTCCACCTTCCTCATTTGTCCCAGGACAAATCGTTCCTCCGGTATGGAGTGCTTCGCCGCCGATTGTGCAGAGCTCCGCTCCACAAAACCTGACTCTCAGACACCATACTTCCATGCACCTGCTTCGTCAGCAACCACTCCAGTACCAGCCTCCGTTGCAATCCTTTCCGCATAGATCGAATCATCAAGAATTTGTCCCCGTTCCTCATCCCCAACCTAGTCCGCATTCCTCCAACGGGCAGACATTGCCTACACATCCATCCAGCCCTCCAGTGTCATCCCACCCAGTTGAAGAATCTTCCCACAGGCTTCGGAAATCTCTATCATCGCGGTCACTTCATGCACAACACTATTACGACGAGACTTCACTACCTCCTATACCACAACGTCCGCACAATCAACGCAAGGACTCGATGGGGTCCGTGAACATGCCAATGCCGAGAACGGTCCTCCCATCCATGCAAATGGGATCTAGAACCAATTCAGTTTCGGAACCTTCAATTTTAGATCCGAGCCCTCCCGCGTCTCCAGCTGAGGAACGCAAACCGCTTGGGGCCGCACGGTCTGTAATTACGGCACAGATGAAGTGCAAGGTATTCCATCAACAACAACATGCACAATGGAAGTCCTTGGGCTCAGCCAATTTGACTCTCTATCGCCAGGAGCCCACGAATGTCAAACAACTTGTTGTGGAGGCAGGTAGCAAAGAAAGATCGGTTCTCATCTCAACCATTGTCTTGACAGATGGTGTTGAAAGGGTGGGCAAAACTGGTGTGGCAATCGAGCTGAGCGATGCGGGGGGTGCGCGGACAGGCGTCATTTACATGATCCAGCTGCGAAATGAAGATTCTGCGAGCGGGCTTTTCAAGAATCTGCTGGCAGGCTCTGACAGAACGGCGTAAATAAGAGGTTGACGAGCTCAATTTGACGGGTCCTGGAACTAGCTTACTTTTCATTAGCCTCACTTTACAATCCTATGGGTCTTCCCCTGCTCATTACCTTTCGTATCTTGGATGGAAGATCGGTCTCATTATTGGTGTACTTCGGATACCCTACTAGACTGCGGACCTACTAGGAGCATTGTAGAGTGGCCGATAACGTCGCAAGCTGAGCACAAAGTGAAAAGTGATCGCTACCACATATCCCAATTTGAGGCAAGCCCCGATCAACATATTCTGTGCGATGAGGTTGAAGGTAACCTGTCACGCGCGTTCTACTTCCAGGGGGATCTAGAATGAAAATATAATCTTGGATTCGTGAGCTACAGCCGCTCTCGATTAGGCTTTGCTGGGCAATTACCTAGGGTCGTCTTCCAATAGTGCGTGAAGCTAGTCCACATCGGCTCACAGGCGCCAGCTTTCTCTGCTGGCAGGTGTTTTCTGGCACCGTATGTCGCGACACCGTTTCCCTCTAGGAGCGATGTCCGTTGCCCCTCATCATACGCACTCCGCAAGCGGTGCCCCACAAGAGCAGACAGCTCGATGTCTGACAACAATCCGTCGGAGGGCTGGGAGTCCCTCGAGTTTCGAATGACTTTGTCAGGGTCAGCTTCTTCCGCGCTGCTCCCTTCGTCCACCACCTTCTCAATGGATGTGGGAACGGTTGGATCTATAGAGACATGCACTACACGCGAGACTCGGAGTTGTTCTTGTTGTTCAAGGGACAGTGGTTCACCAATCAACAAGGAGTACACGGGGTCATCAGGAGGGAAATTAAAGTCTGGTCAAATGTTTAGATCGAAAGGGAGCTGTGGGTGCATGGGTTCTCGAAGATTCTTACCTCCCGCTACGACACAGGGCCAATCGTGCAGTTGCCAGAGCTCTCGGAAGGCGGTAACCTCGCGAACCAAAAGACCTGCTTGCCTATAACCATTCCTAGATATGAGAGCAAGAAGTTGGAAATTTCATTTACCTCGCTCTTTCATATGTATACCTGAAGAAAAGTTCGCGTCAGCGGAACTGTTAGGAAAGGTAGTCGTATACGAACGCGGGATGCCAGAACAGGTGTGTCGTAGCGATAACGTAGCCCTGGACTTGTGATTCTGGACCTATACTTTGAAGCGCCACGATGTTCGCGATGTTCCTGGTCCGATGGCTCGACCCGATGCGTGCCTGCGTACTTAGTTCGGGATTGCTTTTCACTTCCAACGTATCATACTCTATCGTTGCTTGATGGATGCTCCGGAATATGGCATTCTTGTAAGCAATAAGACATCCATGAGGTTTGTCTGTACCGCTCGCATAAGAATACGCGTATCCGGCGAGATCGAGCGCAGGAAGGAGCTTGTCCAACATGTCGACTTCCTGGAGTTCTTCATGACAAGTTCAAGGTTAATAGTGTTGGACTTGACAGACCTGCATGCACAGGATATCGGCGTCATGAGAGAGTATCTCAGCATGAAGCATCGGCACCCTTTCGTTCGCTTTCCGGGCTTTGCCACTGGTTGGGAAAAGCTCTGAACCTGCGAGTCATTGGCGGACTGATTGTAAAGATGCATGTTGGCCTGACGCACGAACGAGACACTGAGCGAGCAACTACGAAGGGGCGCTGTAAGCGAATTGCTGCAAGATGGGTGCACAGAGATGCAACTACGGACATTCCATGTCATGACCTTGACTGTGCGGGAGTAAGGGTGGTCCGGGGGCTGGAGTGATACCCATGGCCTGTGGAGGAAGAGAGGGACTGTAGGCTCGTCTCTGGGTTTTGGCTGTTTTTTCTTTTCGAGACGTTTGAGGCGTTTCTCTTCCGCCCGAGCGATCTGTTCTGGAGTAGGTTCATAACCCATCCGGGACATGAAAGTAAGTATTGATGTAGTAATCGAACGAGTCAACAAAGTAAGCGGAGTCCGCTCGCTGCAGTGTGCACACGCACATGTTTAGGCTGTCCTTCCCCACAGCGCACCTCCTGGCGACGACCGCCCTCCGTCGTACAAACACGATCGCACTTCGCACTGGCGCCTGCCATCATCCTCGGCCAAGCATTCTCCCCCCCACTCGGTCAAGGTCTCTCGCGTCTATGACTCCGTTCCAGGATCGTTCAGCCTTCTCAGATGACTCCACGTCTTTTGGCAATTTCGACCTTGTCCAGCATTTCCAACTAGACTATACTGATGTAGTCGTCTCAAAATGGCGGAGCCGTGCCAGCGGCTTGACCCTTGTTCATCTGGATTATGAGGGTGTGTACTTCGTCTAATCTTTCCCTACACCTCTGAACACCCCTCCAGCTCCACTCATAAATGGATACTTTGTTGTCGCGACTGAAAGTGAGTCCTGTCGCCCTTGTCGTAATTATTTCCCCTTCTCACCCGTTCAGTCTTCGATGACAGTGGATGTCCTCATACCCTAGAACAGTGAGTTGGCTGATATACTTTTTATGTCCCTGTTTCTGAGGCAAATCTGCTAGCCTGGTCTTCATGGGCTCGGAGAAGTACCCGTATAAAGGCATCATAGATCATCTTGCTAACCGTGGTTTCTCCGATGGCACCAACGCTTGGACGGATAATGACCATACAGGCAAGCAACATCATACTCCTTTTCCATCTTTTCTCATTTCTCCTTCCGCGTAGCCTATACCGCTTCAACAGCTGGGGAACAGGGATTTCTGCAGCTCTTGCCAATATACCTCGACCACATATTGTATCCAACAATGTCTAAATCGGCTTTCGTGACTGAGGTACAAGCCACCTCGTTCAATTTGCCAATAACTCACTTTACTGGTCTCGTAGGTCCACCACATCAATGCAAAAGGTGAAGACGCTGGTGTAGTGTACAGCGAAATGCAAGGGCGCGAGAACACATCCGGAGATCTGATGGCCCTCCGGTCAGTGCCGACTCCTTGACGGTTTGGTCCGTGCTTATATCGCCTTTAGGTCCCAACGTATCTTGTATCCTCTAGGCAGTGCTTATCGTAGCGAAACTGGTGGCCTGATGGAAGCCTTGCGTGTGCTTACCGTGGAACAAAGCAAGTATTCATCAGCCTACTTACATTAGAGTTATACTCACCCACTTTTCAGTCCGACAATACCATAACTCTTATTACGTCCCTCATAATTTGTCATTGATAGTCACTGGAAAACTTTCGAGTGGAACCAGATCTCTTCTTTCTGTCCTCCAAGAAAAAGTGGAGCCCAGCATCGTCGCACGTGGTCAAAATCAGGGACCGCGTCCAAAGGGCTGGAAACGACCGTTTGTGGAGACGGCCAGTGCCAACCGCGAGCGTATTAAGGAGGTTGTTAAAGAAGCTGTGGAGTTCCCAGAGAAAGACGAGAGTCAGGGTGAATTGCTCATCACGTTCAATGGCCCACCTCCAACGGCATTCTTGGAGCGGAAGGTTTGCTTATCATTACGATATATATATATATATAACTTGCTCACTGCATTCTTAGGCTTTGGATATCCTATCTACCTACCTCACATCCTCACCAGTGGCTCCTCTGAACAAAGAATATGTTGAAATAGAATCTCCCCTTTGGTGAGATTCCATTTTATATCATGTTCTCGTACTCATACCCTTGAAGTTCTTATATCTACCTCAGCGAAGATGCTCGTGCCACAATGGTAGATTTACCCATTTACATCGGTTCCGTGCCTGCCGAACACTTGGACACTTTCGATGGGAGGCTCTCTGCGAGCTTCCGTCGCATCGTTACGGAAGGAATTGACATGTCTCGTATGTTAATGGTTATTAACCGGGATGAGCGTCAAGTGGGAATCTTTCTTAATTTTCATAGGCTCGCTGCCTTGCTGATTCGAACATTCCAGTTGCGGAGTAAACTTGAATCTGCAAAAGGAGATACTTTTTCTGGTACGATAATAACAGATTTCTTGTACGGGGCTACAGATGGCTCGGATCTACGTGGGGCCTTGGACGAGATCAAGTACTATAATATCCTTAGAACTTGGGACAGCTTAAAATGGACAGAACTCTTGAAGAGGTGAGTAGTGTGTTATTTCTTGCATTATATGATGCTCAGGAGTGCTGCAAGATACTTCGTTGACCAACCCTACACTGTGATCATCGGGAGACCATCAGCAAACCTTGCAGAGAAACTTGAAGCGATTGAAAAGGCCCGCCTGGCCGCGCAAGTTGAAAAGCTTGGACCTGAAGGTCTTGCCAAGGCAGGACAAGAACTTGAGGCTGCGAAAGCCGAGCATGAATTGCCCATCCCGAAAGAGATCCTAACCTCATTCCCTGTCCCGGACGTGAAGAGCATATCGTGGATCCCTGTGAAGAGCGTGCAAGAATTGGGCAAAGGGCGGAATGTTACTTCGAAACCTACAGACCTCGAAAAACACGTTAGGAGCGACGGAGAGCCACTGTCAATATTTGTACAGTATGATCATGTCAAGGTAGGTTTCTTCTCGAGTCGGAATGATTTCGGGATTGTCATTCTTTACAGTCAGATTTTGTGGGAATCCACGCATTCTTCTCGCTTGCAAATGTTCCCAACGAGCTTCGCCCGTTTGTAATTTCATTTCTGCTACACCAGTTCTGTCGCTGAGATTTCCTAGATACCTTTCTACTTACGCGGCTGCTTTCTTCTCTTTACCTGTGAAGTTGGAGAATGGCAAAGTATTGAGTCATGAAGAGGTTGTCAACCAACTTGACGATCTGACTGTTTCGTACGAAGTAGGATTCGGATTATCAGATCAATTTACCGAACTGGCACGCATAAGCTTCAAGGTTGAGACAGCACACTACGAGTCGGCCGTCACTCGACTACGCGATCTTGTCTGGGGGGCTGTGTTCGACAAAGAAAGGTGAGCCAGTGTTTCGCAACTTGTATAATAGCTAATCCACGGAAAGACTCCTCGTTTCTGCCGCTAAACTCGCTCAGGCTCTTCCTGAGCTCAAGCGTGATGGTAACAATGTCTTGTCATCTGTATGGGCTGAAACATTATTCGACAAGAACTCGACCTCACTCGCTGGCACAATCTTGTCCCAAGCGGACTTTGTGCCGAAGTTGATTAAAGACCTTCAAGAGTCCCCGGAGCAAGTGATCGCTACTTTCGAGAAGCTGCGAAAGTGTCGTGCGTACCATTTTCCTGGCATGTTGGGATGTATCTCACCGAATTCCAATACTTAAGTGACTGATCCCTCAGGGATCCGGATATCCGTCACTGGAAATGTATTGGGTCTCAAAAAACCCCGTAGTATATGGAACGAGAAGCTAGGTCACCTCGGCGTAAGCATTTTCTTATACCACCTATTTTGTGCCCGTTTTTCCACTTTTCAGCAGACGTCAATTTTAGCCCCAGTAAAGTTGACTTGCAAGACGCTCAACGAATTGGGCAGGAACCCGGTTAGGAAGGTAGGAACAAGCCGGTTCTGAGCCACCGTACACCCATACACTTCTTTTCAGGCGATTGTTGTTAGCTTGCCCACGATCGAGAGTTCCTTTGTCAGTCATACTACCAAGGGTATCCAAGGATTCGATCACCCGGAGTTTCCGGCATTAGGGGTTGCGCTTGAAGTTCTGAATGCGGCCGAGAGTTTTCTATGGGTATCGTGGAGTCCTGTTCGATCAGTGTCAAGCTGTGCTGACTCCACCCTTGACAGAGGACAGTACGTGGAGCTGGCCTCGCTTACGGCGCGTATATCTCTGCCGATAGAGAAGCTGGACTAATTACCTTCTCCCTGTACCGAGTAGGTTCGGTTTCATTCAAGCAGTTGCTCTTTCTGACCCCGTACAGAGCTCCAACAGCATAGAGGCTTTTAAAGAAGTGAAAAATGTTGTCTCAGGATTAGTTGATGGCTCGGTATGTTTCCTTCGTTTTGTCTCTATCAATTCAGTGGGCTAACTCGATCAGATTGAACTCGTTGAAACGACGGTAGATGCTGCCAAGAGTAGCATCGTCTACGCTGTTACCAAAAACGTTGCAACGGCAGGCAGAGCAGTAGGTCATTCAGACATCCGAAGTATTCGATCTGTTCAGATCCCTGCAGGCAATCAATTCATTTACTAACCAAGCACTCAAGGGTCTAAGCCAAGACCACAACCTCCAGCTTTTGGAACAATACCAAGCTGTCACCAAGGATGACATTTTGGCATCTCTCAAGAAATATATCCTGCCGATTTTCAGCCCGTCTTCTTCTACCGTCGTCGTCGTTACGGCACCATCAAAAGTTGACCAAATATCGGAAGGATTAACAGGTTACGGATTTGATGTAGAGAAACGGACATTGGAGGTCGAGGGGGACGAAGACGGGTCATTGGAAACCACCAGCATCTCTGAAGATGGTTCTCAGGATAGTCGATGACCACGGCAAAGTATCCCCTATCGGGAATTAGTTGCTGCAATTACTGTATTCCTTCTCTCCTCAACATTTTTCGCCAGCTCGGGCCTGCACCCCGCGGGGGGTTCTCCTTGTGGGAGCGGAGCCGAACGTGGAGTCTCGCTACTTTCAAGGACCTGAATCATCTGTTCTTGTGCTTCGCCTGGTCGTAACTCGACGCCTCGAAGAAAATCATTTTCAACAAGAAAGCGTATGACCTGCGAAAGATTGGATACTGTGACCCGGATTTCAGGTAGGAGCAGCTTAATGATGAGATCATCAGAACGACAAGGGCAAGTAAATAGCGAGTCACAGTACGTTACGAAGCAGTGTCGACCGTAGCACGAATGGATTTCGTGGTGGTTTCCTCGGCTGAGAAATTCTTCTGGGCCATTCTTCAGGGTATCCGTTTGGCATTTGTGCTTGCCTCTCATGCCCAGCATCATCAACTTTCGGTATTGATGCGATAGGAACTCTGGACGACACAACTTCGGGTGCTTCGTCATCATCTGCGATTGACACAGAATCCAGGCTTGCTTCTCGAGTACATCTGGTTGTCGCATCGGCTAGTTGGCTCGTCGAGTCGCCAATTTTTTCCGATCGTGGTTCTTCACGCTGGACTGAACCTCTTGGTCGACGACCTCTACCTCTTTGACGCCCTTTCCCGCGGAATCCCTTGCTTCCACCCTCCGCAATTGTCGTGTCCTGCTTATATTTCTTTCTGGCAGCTGCACCTATATCTTCCAAGGTCAGCTGTCCTCGTGCAACCGCCTCCTCGAGTTTCCGTTTCCTATCCCGAACCTTTTCGTCCGTCGGGAAGCGCCTTTTTCGCTCTGCTATCCAGGCATCGATGGCATCTGGTGTGTCCAGTACTAAAGATGTCCCTTGAATCGTAATGGGTTTTCTAAATATGCATCAGTCGAGGGGTCAACGCGATATGGCACGACTATGCACCCTCTTAAACTTGGATCGGTATCCCACTCGTCCCTTTTCTCCCACCCAGGTGGAAATATAAAGTGTCGGTCCATCATATGGATCTCGACGGACTTGCGGGAGCCGACGAATGAACAACCCTGACGGGCACATCGACAGTTTCCGGGCTGGTACCAGCTCCCATAAGTGAGGTGATTCAGGATAGGTTTCACGGTCGTTTGTGGCTGTGGCTGCACGGACGACCGGCTAGTTGCCGTTGCTCTCCTCGTCTGACTTGTCGTGCCCGGGACATAGGTGGACGAAAGTGTGTACCCATCAGCGGTTGTGCGTGGTGGGTTTGAATAGGCTTGTACGTATGCCCGATAATAATGAGGGGACATATATTGTGCATATGGATTAGCCAGGGCCGAGGTCAGTGCGGTAGTGTCATACAAGGGAGCTGTGTAAGAGGACTCAGCATTTCGCAAGGGATTCATCGCAACAATGAGCTGAACAGAAAATGCGGATCAACTGACGTCCGCTGCACGTGATTTCTAAACACCGAGTATTTTGGTTTGTATCAGACGAGAAAAGAGCCAGAGCAAGTCATGGACGCATGTTATATATCGTCGGTGAAGTAGCTAAAGAACAATGCATTGTAGTATGTCAGGCATGTCGCAATATGTGTCTTGGTCAGAGCTATCGTCGAGGGACTGGGAGGCGATGAAGCAGCAAATCGGGAGTCAAGAATAACGAAGTGAAGAGAGGGGCTTTGTGCGTATTTTCGTTGTAGGGAGAAATGCACCAGGTTAAAGACCAATAACAAATATGGCTCTTCCGAGCGCACGGCGATGAGGCGAAGGGCACAAGTGTGGAGAGCAGAGAGGACAAGAAGGCTGGGAGGAAGAGGCATACGGGT